>VCRD01000904.1:44426-190914 GCA_006783055.1 Trinorchestia longiramus
AGACTTCAGCTGTGCCTGCACGAGACTTCAGCTGTGCCTGCACGAGACTTCAGCTGTGCCTGCACGAGACTTCAGCTGTGCCTGCACGAGACTTCAGCGGTGCCTGCACGAGACTTCAGCGGTGCCTTCACGAGACTTCAGCGGTGCCTTCACGAGACTTCAGCAGTGCCTTCACGAGACTTCAGCGGTGCCTTCACAAGGCAGGTCAAGCAGTGCATTGTGATATCTCTGATCTTTGTGCCAAATATACACCACTTGCGACACGTTCAGTTAGCCAGCGGATACATTTCCTTTCAGTAATGTAACACAATGAACGCTTTATCAGTGAAGCCACCATGAAAGGTAATTTAAGTCAAAAAGGGGTCAACAGTGCTAGTTGTGCGATCATTTCTGAAGCATAATGTATAGAAAATACTAAAATAGAGATTTTTTAATAGATAATGCAGATAGGTTTTATTATGCTCCAGTGAGTTCATGTGTCTAATCTAATGTTTGTCTAATGTTTGTATACGAGTGTTGCAGGAGCAGGAGGTGAGGAGTAAAGTATTCTTTTACTAAGCATAGTATCAGGAATGATCACTCGAAGGTTCAACTGAACAGCATTGGTTAAGCTGCATCAGATTGTGTTTGCTGTTGCCCAGGTTAAACTCTCGAGTGTGTAGAGTACATTTGCATTTAGTGTTTTTTTAGATCTACATAGAATCCGATCCTTTTACAGTGCGTATTTGGCTCGCGTTATCCGTAGTCAACCAGTCGCACATTCTTAAGCATCTTTCTTAATCCTGTTAGTGAAGATTGGATTAGACTCCAGAGTAAAGTTATTCCGCTAACTTGGAGCTCTTTAGCTGGCATTTTGTATGCCAAAGTTGGGTTTTTAAATGCTCGCAGGAGCCTCTGCACCTTTTCTTTTCGTATTAGGATAAAATCCACTGGGGAAATCAGTACCTTCTCCAATTCTTGTACTGCAAAACTGCTACATTAAGAAATAATTACAGCGAGTTAACTGCTTTACTTTTTGACAATGTTGTTAATTTTTCTAAGTGGAGTGCGAGTACCTTCAGAAGTACTCTATATTCGTTAAGATTAATTTTGCTCTTCCAGTGAAACATCGTCTCAGTGTTTACAGTTTTTCTGTACTGACAATGATAGCTTGATGCAACTTAGAACGTACGTAAAATTAGTTGTTTTTTTACGACATCATTATTTGAAAATAAGTTTTGTTAACTTAAACAACTTACGTAACGAGATCACTAAGAATAGCTCACAAAATGACTAGAAAATTAAGCAAATATTCTTCTAATAATTACATCGTGAATGCGTTCCTTAGTAAAATTTCAATCTTGCCTCCAAGAACTCCCAGTGAGTGATTCTTGAAGACTGTGCTTTTTAAGATCTTGATGTAGGATTCATGATCTTTCCGAAGCGAATCCAGACGTGAGCTTCCGGCTGTATAATTGGAGACTGGGCGTCCCACATGGGGTGAAGCAAGGACCGCGTCGGAGATGCAACTTTGTTTACTGCGATGCTGTTGTGACTGATTTGCCTCAGAAATTTCAAAAAATAAACAACTTTTCTGCCTCATGTTGTACCAAGGTACATGCTTTTGAAAATAATATAACATCTTGAGTGGAAATACGTCTGAAGAGCGTTACTATTTTTTATTGCAGAGCACATCGAACATTTAGCAGACAGAACTGGCTGTTGATATATTAACTGATATTGTATTTTATAGTCGAGAAATAATATAGACAACTCTAAATACGAGTAATTTCTAATTATCTAAACCTTAATTTATTTAAATATAGCATACGCTATAATAGCTAGTGTCTCTTTACACTAAAAACATTTTTGGGCAGAATCGCTAAGGATATTGCTTCTTATTCTGCGAAGGATTGTCCATAATAAATAGGTTTTTATGGCCATGTGGGTTTCTAGAAGCAGGTTTCCTAGCTCCAACATGCAGCACCAACAACACTTCTATCCTTGGCGGCAGTCATGCACTGCTGACCACCTCGACCCGCGCTCTGAATATTTTCTTCTTCCACATCATTTTTGCAAATGTAGAGCTGTGTCTGTCGGCCCAAACGTTGCACGAACTGCTGTAGTACAGGTCGTGCTCTGAATGATTCTTTCGCTCTTTGGGACATCATTATTTTCATTAAGTTTTTATATTAATGAATACAAGTTTCATTTTTACGTTGTGGATGCTTCATTTTCGAACGTTTGGTTGCGCAATTGCAGAGCTGTATAAGCTATCTGCCATGTTGTTTTATGATTTTAAATGATCTTTACGATTCTCGGGAATTTTCTAAATGGTTGGAAAATGATACAAAGTTAGTACGCTTGCTAGCTATTTTTGGACAATGGTATTCAGCGGTGAAATAATACTAATTTCAGAGAGATTAATCGAATTGATTTCGATAATGGTAGGTCATCTAGCGTTGATTCGTCCCCCATATCTAACAACTTAACTCAAAAAACAGATGGAGGATAGGAAACCTTTCATTTAGTAGTTTTTCTGCGAAATAAAAACGGTGAGCTTCCAGGTACGACTACCTCGCTGTGGATCGTGGTGCCGACGTAGCATAGTGAGAGATGCAGCTCCCGCATTTTCGATTCATGATTCGAGTCACCACAAATACTGCTGTGGCTTCCTTGTGATTTTTGATACCCAGAAAATAATGTCCTATTATTCAATGTTCTACTTCAATTAACGTTCCATTTTGCATAAGTTTTAGTCCGTTTTTAGAAATGTTACATTTTTTGTTGTTTTTTATTCCCAAAGTTACTACTTTCGCAGATCTCCATGGAACTCTGAAACGACCACTTTCGAATGATCCTAGTTATTTTGGATGGAGTTTTTTATCGCAAAAAACTTGATTTACTTCGGTCTAAGAAGAGCAAAAGGTGACCTCGTAGTCCTGTTTTTGCTCCTCTCGCATGGATGATATACCACGAGTTCGCTGAGCTAAAATAAAACGGCCGATGTTATCTAATTACCAAAGCATTTTCTGCATGGTTTTGCTTTGAAGGCCGTTATGCTTGCCCTAGTTTCGAGGGTGAGCGTACTGGATGAAGTTTCACTTTTCCGTAAAAAAATATTTTCCATTCTGTGAGATTACTTTCATAGTAAAGCGATGAAATTTGAGCTTACGAACTGAAAAGAACGTTTCCTAATAAATAGCGATCATAATTTACCGTGTGGAACTTTTTCTCTTGTAATAATACACACGACTGTTCGACCTGCACAGTCCCTGAAACATCCTACCCGATCTGAGCTTAATTTTTTGGGAGTACCTGCTGTAACACCCCGAATTCTATCGCTTGTGCCCTTTTTGGAAATGCCTCGCCTTCAGAACGATTTAAGCCAAGCCGTTCTTTCTCTCTTGGCCAAAACGGGTCACGGATCACAGCATGCTGCTGAATTACAAGGGTCAACTTCCTTAACGCCGATTCGAATTTAATTCCCGTGGTCTTTCCTCTTGTTAAATTCTCGCAAGCGCTGAGCTTTTAGGCATTGCTGTGGCTCAAAAATTCGTACAATCGTATTTTTCTATTTGCCCTGAGCCGAAAACCTTCGTTTCTTAAATGTCAGAGCATTTAATTTCTATTGAATAGCTCTTGATGCAGCTGGGAAGTGTTGTTCTCCCTCCTATGATTTGATTAAAAAAAATTTAGCATTTTTTTCGTATGGTGAAATATTCATCGTAACTCACATGTGTGAAAATTTTTGGATGTCTTTCCAAGATTTGGCAATATGCTTCATTTTCAAAAAGTATGTTCATAAGATAACAAGAAAAGTGGAACAAAAGATCTATACATTTCATTCCTGTTAGATATACGTGTGCTTAAAGCAGAGACCTTAGTGAAACTAGAGGTTCTTGGGAAAGAGCCGAATTGTTCAATACATTCAAAGATCATTTTGATGCTATTCGTACGTATTGACAGGTTGCCCATCAATGAAAATGCCCTTTGCAGTTCCCGCCGCCACGCGTGCGCCAGTTTTGTTTGCTTAGTGCGGCACTCCTTGCTTGCACGCCCGCCCAAAACAATGGAAGAGAAGCGTGATGCCAAGATGCTGTTTAAGTAATTCTTTTCCTCCCTCTTCTTCCAGGGCTTAGAGACGAAGCTTCGTTTCTCTGAGTATTTTCTACAATCAGCGCTCCATCGTTCCGATTCGATGCATGATCCGTTTTAACGGCCTGACCTGGCGTTTGTTTACCCAACCCAGCCCTTAAGCAACTCGTACAGGGAGTTGGACTCGGCTCTGCTGAGCATCAGTTCTGCCGAATCACTCTCAGCAATGTAAACAGCGATACATTCGTTGAAGCTTCAACTCTATTTGTCCCTAATGGGCTTATGCTTAATTTGGTCAACTGATTCGATTTAGAAACGTCAATGACTCGCATGTTTTAATCCTGCGTGCATTACAGCGTTTGCAATAAGGATTGTTTGCTCTAATTCTAGTGAAACAGAAAACCTTCATAGAGTTGTTTTTATACTAATTTATTCTGTACGATACTGAAGATTTGTCTCCCTCATGCAGTACGCTGTTAGTGCATTGCGTCCATAGCATACGCTGATGCATTCATTCCTTTTATGGATGTCTTCAACTGCTGACCGCACCAGCATCTTAATGTTATAATTTTTCATGGTTTTAGTGGTAAGGTAGGTTTAGTCTTGTATTTTTCCTGTCTTCTGTACAACAGAGGCCGATGTACCATGCCAGCGACCTTGAAGAAGATATATGCAAGCATGTCTTTCGAACTGCACATATGTACCAAATACATCATTTCAATTTTCCGTGAAACACTCGATTTTATTACATGTTTTGTGAATGACAGACGTGAATGAACACAAGATAGTTTAGTCTTTCATGATTTAAGATGCAAATGGAATGCATGATGACTCCCATACTTTATTATTATAAACCTAATAGACCTGCAATTGTTTCAAGTTTGCTCCTGCATTTTTGTGATACTTTAATTAATTAAACGTGTTTTGCAAGAGCAGGTGCGATAGATGGATGTGAAAAAATACAAAATCATTATTCCTAAAACAAACTGCAATCTCCGTATATTTTTTCAAGTACCTTCACTACAAATGCTCAAAATTTCATTTTGAGTTACTGTAGATGTGACTATGAACTTTTAATACGATAATAATAGTAGTGATAGTCCTACTCCGCTGCCGTATGTTTATTACTCGATAATACTATTAACAAATGTTAAGAGGAAGCAAATTCACCTGTTTTGATAATTGAGTTATTTAGTCCGTGCAAGACGGTTTGCATTTTATTTTTCTTGTCAGTATTTACGATTAAAATTCAAATTGTATGATAATTAGAAGCTTGAGCGCAAACCAACTTGCTAGCTCATGTGTATCTTGCTCATAACATCGGATGAAGAATCGCCAAGTCTCGACGCTGCACAAGATTTGAATGCGACACGTCACAGGTGTTCCATACAAATAAAATATCGTTCAGCTACTGAGTCGTTAACCAAACGTATAGTTAACTCCACCTAAAGCTGTAGAGTTATGGTCATCATTTATAGTTTTGACGTCTGTTCCGCCTACTATCTTCCTCGTGAGTTTTTTGCAGGTTGGCTCGTGTCTATAAAACTTTGTTCACTTGTGATTCCATTTCTAGAATTGCACAGAAGAGAAGTCGGATGACTTTTTAGTTATTACAGAGAAATTTATGTTTACGAGATCTCGTCCACCTTTGAGGTAGATTGATGAGGTATTTTCGCTTAATAAAGTGGAGTCACACATTTCACCATATATGATAAATTCAATGGATGCCTCAAAGCTAACCACTCTAACAATTCCAGTTTTGTACTTGGTCAAGTCAATTCCAGACAAGCATTATTTTTTCTACATGTGTATGCAAGAAGCATTTTTTTGTTTATTTCCTTCGGTTTTAACATACTTTTAACCATTGTTCCATCCATTACTTCGTTAAGAATGAAATGTCTTCGCGTGTTACTTTCAGGAGTTGATGTCAATGGGAATTTATTATTTGAAGTAAGATATTGTTAGGTATAAGTTTCTTACTCACTCTGAGTTATATATGAATGAAACAAAATCTCGCAAATAAACGTCTTTCCTCTGCCAGAATGCACGTAGCGCGTATTAACATCAGATCCTGTTGACGCTGCTAGAATACGCATACAAGCTTGTAATCATCAGCTTCTTTGAAAAATGAAAACGGTTGAGACTTCACTTGAAAGATTATTAGTTTAAGCATTTGAAAAAGCTCAAATCGTGGAAGGATTAGCGTTTATTATAAATAGGTATTCGAAATACGTTTCCCACATATTTACTCGGACACTTTAATTTGCAGAAACTTTTATTGGGCGTAAGGTGATGATGTTTGTTACCAGTTTTTCATGTATTCCTCAGAGGGTAATAGCAGGTGGTAGTTTATTTCATTCTATTTATTATAATAAAGCAAAATTTATTGACTGTCAATGTCTATTGGGCCCAGTAATGGAAATTTTACTTCTAGTGTACAATGGGACTTCGCAGCCGCGGCAATGCATAAATTTCCTGAATTTTTTGAGCATAATGTTGAATATGTCTGTAGTCGATGTGCATAGAAGAAGTAGCGCTCATCAGTGTTTTTTTGTTAGAATGTACTGTGAGGGTTGTTTAGCTTATAGGCCTTGTTTTTCATTTTCCCTTTTCCAAACAGGTTCTCAAAGTGTTTTTTCACAGACTTATCCACGAGTACGGCTGCTTTTGTCCCTATATTTTTTCATTTCTGAAAGTGAAGTTTTGGTAGTGAGAGTATCATCATATTAAAACAATACCTGAATAAGGTTTGTTACATCCCCGACTAAACTGTCACATTAGGCTGCCAGAGTAAATCAAAGTGGAGCACTGGCTGCGAAGTTGTTCAGAGTTTTATCTTCTATGGCTAGCAACCGCGCCCTCTGCCAGACAGCTCAAGTCTCCATAAAGTTCCAGCAATCGCGTCCATGCACTCGCATTTTGTCAGCTGGTATTGTCCTGCCTCTCGCCTACTGCCCAGGCTATTGCTCCTTAAAACCTGACGCCAGTTTCGCCTCGTTTTGACCACTCACAGAACTGTTGCGTGAACGTCTCGCACCCACGTAGTCTACTCTACATTTTCTAGCGATGGAATTGCCCGAGTAATTGCTGTTACTTATAATGAAATTGCAGTTCTTTCTTATTTTAAAAAACAGGGTCTTGTTGTTTCAACGTAAATTTTTGGCAAGGTAAATTTTCTCATTGTATTTGAACTCACCGAGTTACGATTTTCTCGAGCTGTAACTAAAAATTACTTACTATCCATCTCAATTGAAAGTTCTCATCTGCATTAGCTTTAGAATATATCATTATGCTGCTTGCTCTCCTGATCGGTGTGCTGGAACGTATTCTCCTTCGGTATATATTTATAGCTTTAAGACTTACAGCCCTGCATGCAAGGAGCATCCATGTATTTCCCGCTGGATGAGGTGGCATGCATACCATGCAACGACCCTATTTCACGAATGTCCGAAACCGTTTCGTTTGTTTATTTTATTTTTCTTTAATAATCTCATTGTCACAGTAGAAACTCATGGTGTAGTGTACTTCAAAAATCTGTACAGTACATTTACCAGTTTGGTAAACTGTTTCCAGTATTTTAACATATTTGTGTATAGGTTCATATAATGTTTGTAAGTTTTATTCTTTGTTTACATCTGGTAGCCTTCATGGCGATAATGCGAGTGAGCTTTGTCCCCAGACCCTAGTTAGCTGCATGCTTTAGATTACTGAGTCTAAATCGACTCAACGAGATAAATTGTGCATCTTTGAAGATTCGTAACGAATGTCGCGTTTGAAAAAGGCGACCAGTCGTGCTTATGTGAGCGTTTTGATGCTCGTTGCTCAGTTTTTACTCTGCTTCCTGACTTCGGCACCCACACTCCTCCCACGAGCAATTACTGATCAGTCCAGAACTATAGACTATCAAATAACTACATGCTTCAGATTTTCAGGCGTGAATATTTGGCATTATGAAGGCAACGTTTTTACCAGCTAGAATTATTCATCTTATTCTTTTAAAGACCTACGCTCTTGATTTTTGTTCGTAATGTAACTATTTTGAAGTTCCGAGGCAGATGCTTATTTATCATAGATTTATCACAACATTTTATCCCCTGATGAAATTTTACGAATTAACGTAAATTTCTAACATTATTTTGTAACATACTCCATTAACTTACTTCTTAGATTATGTAATTAATGAGAACCGTCTTCTTTTTTGAGCATAAAACTGAACTGATATAGAGGTATGCAGATATTTTACCGATATCATTGATTCTTATTTTAGATAAGAAAGTGGTTGCATAACAAGAAATAACTGTTACCGCTTCAAAGTAATGTTGACTAAAATTTAGAGGTGATAAAATGCTTCATTTTGAAATGAGCCTGCAACCATCAAAAAATTCTTTAATTAATAATTTATCTTAAGCTACGAATATTTTGGAGTGATTACATCAGATTTCATTTTTCATACATATCCAGTACTCTTACAGTGAACAAATTTTAACATCAAATTCAAGGAGAATAAAATACCACTTTGCGTAAGAAAAACCCGTGAAGTATCATGAGCGCTAGAGAGGATCATTTGTCAGCTCCTCTTTGGGGACCTAGTCCTCCTAAAGGTCGATGGGTGAAATTCTACGCTGATCTCGTGTGTCGTTTAGAGCGCGTTTCCTTTGGGGACTTGGTGCTCGTCAAGGCGCCCTTTGCTACGTCCCGTACCTTCAGATTCAACGGCCCTGACTGCAGGAATCTGTAACAAGTTTTAGGTTTAGAGTTCGTTAGGCCTTATTTTTCTCCTTTTTATCCTTTTTCTCGGAGGTGCAGGCGAGTAATTTCTCCTTTTACTTGAGTTCAATTGCTGTTATTCTTGTCTTCTTTGCGTTTCAGTTTATTGACTCGGAGAGGTCACTTCTGTTGGCTTCGGCAGTTATTTATTCCTATCAAGCAATGTTCTCCGTAGTGCTAATACTAACACTAATATTTGTGATTTTGTAATTTCATCAAATTTTCCACTCGTAATTCAGTAAGTTTAATTTCATTGAATAAAACCTTTCAATGTAACAAATATCGTACTAGCCCATCTCAAAAAATTAAATGTTAGCGATATCCGTAAACTGCTTATATTTTTCTCAGCATATTTTGTAAACTCGTGTATCACTAATATATTAATATTGAAACATCAAAACAAAATTTGTGCAAGTTGTCTAACATGTCCCTCTTAAACTTTAAAACCTGTTTTTTGAAGAGAATATCTATTGGGTTTCTTATTGATTCAGCAAATATTACACTTCATTGAATTCACTCCAGTAGAACTACATGTTTTCTTAAGGCAGGAGGTAAGCCTTGAATCCCCTTCAACAATGCCATGTTTTGTCGAACTCGGACAATCTGACACGGATTCGTGCCTGCATTTTACTCCGCATGACTGAACTGGCAGCCAGATAACTACAATACAATAAACAAGGGCGCATTTACGCGGATGTAGCTTGGGATGCACGTGAGCGAGCGCAAGGCTTTGATATTGTGACTCCTTGTCCGTAAATGCCAGCATGCCCACGCTCGCCATCCAGTCTTTTTAAACTATGCCCAACTGAGAAATAAATGTCCTCCGCATTAGGAGAATTGGGTTAAAGTGACTCAGGAGGCTATACTGGACGACCTACGACCGTTAACTTGACTATTGTTAAACAAATGTGTTTGATGTGTGGAGGAAACGTGATGTTCTTCAATTTTCTACGCCCTTGTAAACTTAAAAAAATTATATAAATGCATCTCCCAAAGACTGAGAACATTTTTACTCGATTATAAGTTGACCATATGTTTTACTGTTCTATTTCCGTTGATTTCCTTGACACCGACATCATAACGAGCTTTTTCGAGGACTCTGCGGACGAATAACAACTGTAAAACAACTCTTGTTTTTATCCTTGATGCAGTGGTACACCAACACCTCTGTTTTCATGGAAGTGTTCGAAGTATCTATTAAAATGTTTCATATTTTTAACATGATATATTTCTACGCATAAATTAATTAGAAGAAGAAAACAATGTAAATCAATCTTTGGAGTCACAATTTTTTATTATGTTTAGGAGGGATGAGATCAAAATTTATTTCGTTTTTGTTTAAACGTTAAAATTGTAACGAAAAAATATTTTGTTCATTGGATGGATCAAGTAAAAAAATTTTCGTTCTGCCACTTTTATTGACGCGTAACCCATACGTTGAATGTTAGTTGCTCTGTGTACTTGAAATATCTGTTTGTCTTTCCTTTCGTATTGTTAACCGTACATGAGCCTTTCTTGTTCATGTACTGAATGCTTTACCATCTTCATATTCTTTCAGCACGGCTTGTGACATATTTTTTTGGTATTTTGTTATTTTTTAACATTTTTGCAACAGGTTAGATTCTGACCCATTCTCACTCACTAATTAGGCTGACGGGCTTCCATGATACTAAACATTGGATTGGTCGGTAATGTTTCCTCAATGTTTACTGCAATGCATCGTGCCGTTTATCTCGGGTACCGAGGCTTGATTCGATCTCTTCACACTATCTGCTTTGTATAACTCCTGTCCTACAACACTTCACAATTGCCCCACGTGGGAACCCTGTCATGCGGCTGCCGTTCGCAGAGCGCACGCCAAGCCCCCGCCCTGCTTACGTGCTATCATTAAAACTTGAGACCTCTCAAAGTACCGTCGATGATCTTTATTCCCCGTAATTACCTTCATGTAAGAGGCATTACCTCCCTGGAGAACCTTCTTAACTTGGTTGCATCAGTACCTTCGAGCTTCTGGAGCTCAGAAGAACTAAACAATTAAATTCCCTCTCTCTGCAACGGGACCTTGACGGGGCACAGACGTGACTTCCACTCTTCTTTCTCGAATGTAGAATCGTCCATATTTAGGTAATTTCCTTGGCTCCTTTTCAGTACAGTGGAATAACTTGCCCTCATGAGAATCTTTTTTTCTTTCAATGAATGCTGGCTGTTGTATATTTTATTTCTGCAATTTATGGCCTGTACCTGAACACTTTGTACTGTTTTCTGAAAGTAGATCTGCTTTATCATGTTTAACTTGCTCAAATTTTATCCCAAACAAAATGCCTCGGAAAAAAAAAATTTCATGAGTGTTTCAAACAATTTTTTGGCAAAATCATGCATTCGTCACTTGCGCGTGAATTAAATAATAAATTTTTAAAATGTTACCATTCAATTCACCTCCGAACTTATATTGTGTTTATTTAGCTTATGAACTTCCTATAGTCTTTTTAATGCATTCATATTTCTATCCTAAATATGTTGTCATTACAATTGTCAGTCTCATGATGAACTGATGAATTAGGTAGAGGTGTCTTCAAGTAACTCTTGTATGCACTTCAATTGGTCACGGTCGTTCGTTCCTCGAATTATTCGCTCGTTTGGTAGTTGAATATTTAGAAACAAATGTTCAAATAACAATTCTTCACAACACAAAATGCTCACTTCATCTTTGTGTGTGAGTATATAGAATAATTCTGTTTAGTTTCCAACTAAAAGCGCTCAATTTTATTTAACCGTTCTTTAATTGTACCATGTGTCAATTTTTTTTCGTTTTCCAAGTAATTGTGTATATTTGACTGGCTCTTCCTCACACTTATATAAAAATATTTATTCAGTTATTTTATTTTTCGATTCAGTGCAGTTTATACGTAATTTTAGGACTGTCTTTCAAATTGTAATTATAAAATCGAATATTTTATAACACATTTACCATACGGGACTGTTCCCTGTCTTTTTATCTCATTCATGCTTTTGTTTTCCTTTTCAGGAACGTCACCATTCACCCTGTACTTCAGCGTCAAATTTTACGCTGCAGACCCCACCAAACTAGTCGAAGAAATAACGAGGTGAGCGTTGATAATCATCTATTATTTTACGCATGTTACTTGGTATCATATCACATATTACCACTAATTTTCCGAACCTTGGGTTCGTTGCTGAGCTTTTACAGCTAAATAGTGTTTTTTCTAATCAATGTCTTTTGGTGAATAGCAGGCATGTTTTTTCTGTGAACGTGTTATTATTAATATTGAATTTATTATAAATGTGTGACGATGTTCTACATGACAGCCATATTTTTACTTCAAAGTCCGTGTATTCATAAAATGATCGTGAAGAATTTTCCATAAATCGAAGCCACAATCCTCAATTTTAACGCCAAACAGTCATGCGTACTGGTCGGTGAGAAGTTCTTTAAAAACCCTCTGCTCCGAGTAATAAAACTCAAAACAAAGTTCAAAATTCAGATCCACTTGATGGAAATAAATTTTTAGTTAGCGTAGCAGTGTGACCGTTTCTTGAACAGAAATTCGCAATGAAAAGGCATAATTTTTCGTTTTAAATGATTCATTGAAGTATTGACAAATTGCATAAAATGTAAAAAAACAGAATAAATGGAAAAATCTTTCTCACCTAGCCGATGTTGTGTAGAAAAATAAATAAAACCAAGATTAGGCATGAGAATTGTGGTAGCTTTGATTATTAACTTAACTTTTACTTCTCGAATATGAAGTATAATGTTTCGATCAATTCTCGTTTCTTGATGCAGTCCTGAAGAAATTATTGAATCATAAAATTTTTGCTCTGATGGTGTTAGAACTGCTTTGAATTTTCTGCAGTTTGGACATTTCCTGGAACATTATCTTTCCAAGATTAGTTTTTGCTGGTGTTGGAAATGTCGAGGCTCTGTGTAAAAAATATGCACACCTACAGCGATGGAAGAACCAGTTCAGTTAGAAGCCGATAATTCTTATCTCTTCTTGAAGATATGACTTCGTGTCTTAGGGACTATAAATTTCAAGACGGTTCCAGCTCTCGCCTTTGTATTTTGATAATGCTGCATTTTCTTCGGTATGAAAACTTTATTCGTTTCAAATAATCATTTTAGTCATGCGCTATCCATTCTGCTGTTGTACGAGTGTATTTATTTTTATTTTATTAAGAAGAAAACGCTAGGTCAAAATAAATTTGAATTTTCAATTCTTGGAAAGCTAGTTTCAACATTCTTTGAGTGCAACATCTCGTGGACTAGATAGATATACGCGTTGAAGACGTGCGGATTTTTGTTGCTGCTCTAAATTTATAGTTGGAGTATAATTAAAAACCTCTTAGCGTCTCAGGAGAATTGTTTCATTTAGTTCAGCACGATTACCAAACTCAGTTCAACTTTGCTCATCATCGCTTGCTTAAAAAAAAGGATTGCAGCTCTTTTCTGAGATTATATTCATCATTGCTTGATGTTGCTGCCACAGTGAAGGACGTCTAACGTTCTCTCATCACGCCGGTGTAGCGTACATAAGGCACTTGTCCTACATTTTTACTTAAGGAAAATGATGGTGTCACTAAGCTCATAGATTTGCGTTCGTATAACAATCCTATGTGAGGAGAACTGCAGCGTCGTCTGTGGGTGAGGTACTTAATGGCAGCGATTTATCATAAGGTTGAACGGCTTTGGACTTTTCTTAACCTCATCATGATAGTGCGATCATAATAAAGATACGATGGACCGATAAATGTCCTCCTCCGGACTGCTAGGGTGCAGCTTTGTAGATCCGTTACACTTTAGAGCTTTGTCGGGCTCTCCGGTTAGGATTCTGCACTGACAAGTCGTTAGTTTTCGGAATAATAAAAAACAAAATCGCGTAAGTCTTAAATTAACTCGTGAAAGTTAACAGTTGGGGCCTTAGTGTGATTTGAATAGTGTTCCAGAAACACGACACTACCAAATCAACCCATGAGACCGTTGTGGGTGTGAAATTCTCATATTTTAGAACGTGTTCAGTGACCGAAGGGTTCGCCATTTTTCTTTTGGAACTTTATCACTTTTTTGATGGTTTCTCATTGAGACTGACGACTCCATTTTCAAGTTTATTTCCTTTGAGTGTGCTCATCAACGTCCGTGTCTTCATCTCGACAACTTAAATAATGCTAAGTCTACTCCATATTTGGAGTCACAGAGTAGACAATGTTTTATTAGTGTAACTGGACAACTCCAGGAATTAACTCTTAGAATTTTCGTTGTTACTCACACTCAGTATCCTGCTTTGAGCTAATTTTCAGTCAAAAAATACCTTAATTGTGCTGCTTTAAATTTCTTTCATAAGTTTTTTTTACATGTTCGTAAACAGAAACAGAAAGGTTTCCTAAATTATTTGATTGCCCTCATTTGAGTTCTGGTCTCGCTTGTTTCAGAATTCTGCACGGTTCTCGAAACCTGCACACTTGATTAAATTTTTTAGAGGTCGGTTATGAGTTTAACTTTTCATGATGCGGCAATGATTTCTAAATAATTTTCAAATTTCTCCCTCTTTTACTTTACGTGGGGTAATCTGCTCAGTTTAAATTCATCCGTATCTACGAATGAATTCCGGATATCTTTTCTGGTTCATTCGTAATGTTTGGATTTTTGTACTCGGTAGTTATCCGCTTAGTTTCCTCCATTATCATAAAGTTGAAGTCACTGATAAAGAAAATTGTTTTCGTCATCAGAACGTACTGGGTGGTCGGTATGGCCTTGAAGATTCCTGATTTGGATATTTAATTGTATAGTTTGGGATGTGTCTCTCCTAAGATTTTCCGATTTTGTTTATCGTAAGGGGGATCGATGTATCATGCAAACGAACTCACGTGTGGAAATCAACGCAGTTCCTTTCAACTTCTCTTTTCATCTTTGTCTAAAAAATTGATTTATACGATTTTTTCTGTTAACTATAACATTCACAATGAAATTAATTTTAATGTACCAGTTCATTGTCGGTAATTGGTTAATCAAGTAATTTAGTTCATTCACTGGAAATATTTCTTCAAGTTGTCCTGCATACTAATGGCATTTATTACTGTAAAACGCTTTGCACAGTCTCATAAAGATCGAAAAGGATTCTGTAGAGCAAATTTTAAGCGCAACTCTTATTACTGAAGATTCTGCAATAAGTTTTAAGACCCTAAGTACAATTACCGGACGCACCCTGCAATTTTCAGTGTTTCTATCAACCTACTCGAATCATTTTACCCTATTTGGGACAATAAGGATATTTCCCAGTCAATTTTCATCGTTGCGAACACGATAATGGTCTTTTAGCAAACGATAATTAAAGCTGCTCCAACGATCAAGTTCGACTGCGAAACGCGCACCGCCGTGTAACTTGCTAAAGCACCGTGGCGTATTGAACATATTTCTCCATAAGAATCTCAAGTTACTCGTTATCTGGTACCTCATCTCACAAGGTACGAGCTTAATGCCTCAGTTAAGGCATATTTATTGATGCCGAGATGTGATGCTCTTATGCCTCTTCATGTCCATCATAAAGTATGCGCTTCTCTTAAAATCCGCCATTCTATATTATTAAGGCATTTTACTCAACTAAATTGACTTTAGTCCACTCGTTTCGCACTGTCAGAGCCACTGATTATCTACATCTTTGAAGAACCTATTTCAAAGTTTGTATATAGGCCTGAAAATGCCGTTTTATATTATCTTTTACATAATTTTATGATTTGAGTTTTTCCCCTTCAACGACTCAGCGTTTCTTGAGTCATTTAGCCTCTCAAAAGTTTCCTGTCTACACAGTACGGCCTAGGGCACTATATTTGAAAATGCTTAATGTTAACAATGAATATTTAAACATGGAATAAATAGTCCTCCAGAGTAAACACAAGTTCTACACCGAAATTTTCAAATGAATGCTCGTAATGTTTCTATAAGATTTCTCGATGTTTCTGCCAATCATAGAAAATCTTCTTGCAATTTCGGTAAAAAGAACGGGTTTGGAATTCATAAGGTAATACTTTGAACCATTTTGAAACAATATTACGTATTTTATTCGTCGTAAAATGGAAATGTATCAAACATTAAAGTAAATTATTCATGAATATTTTAGGGCCAACAATGCTTGATTGCGTGCAATTTCGATTGATCCGCTCACGATCAAAATCTGTCGACCTTGCCAGAAGTTGTAATGAACGTTTCCTGATTTGCCTTCATTTTGGTTGCCATATCACGACCTGGAAAATATAGTTTTTAATCAGGTATTCAGTCGTCGCCTTATATTGAAATGTACTTGAACAAAAGTTCTCTGAATTCTCTTCGTTAAAACCAGAGTGAAGGTATTAATCGACATTTTATCTGTGCTTTGCAATGGCTCTAGCATCGTTGAAGTTTTTTTATGCTAAATTAAATGCCAAAGAATGTGTCACGTACTTATTTTTTAAAAGATCACATCTAAACTACTCATACAGTACTCACGTTAGTCAGGTTTACCGAACAGAATCATTGCTGGATAATATTCATTATTTTGGGGCCAACTTTTTTACGGTCTCAGGAGAGAGTGTACCTGAAACGGTTTCTGTTTATTTATTGTTATTACGCTTACGCTTTCAATAAAAGAATATCTCAACTTAACTGTTTTTATTTAATATTTGCTCTGCCAGTTTCAAGTATACAGAGTGGGGTTTTAGGTTTTTAATGCCTGGTGTGATTTTAAATTCTCTAAAATACTTCTCTTAAATTTGCTAAATATTTTTCGCCATAATCGTTGAGTTTTAACTTTTTCTACTTGCATTTCAGAATCTTTCCAAACTCTAACTCGATTTCTTTTGCCTTTCAAACTTTCTAAGGGGATTTTTGCGCGTTTCAAACTTCTTACTTCATTTCTTTAACTCATCACCATCAACTAAATGATCCTAGTGATGGGCTGCTACTAATGGTGCTCACCGCCAGCGCTAAACAAAACCCTCAGCACGGCGGAACTGGCGAACAGCAAGAAGCTTACTCGTGTCTCACTGAAAGGGATAAGAACATGATGCTTCATATCACTTAGAAGCATGTGCAAAAAGTTAAGTCTTTGACTAACACTCAGGTACTTTAGGTTGATTTATTCGTGCATTCTGAAAGTTTTTACTTCTTGGGTGCTTTAACTACGTCACTGCGGTACATCGAATGATAGCTGAGTTTTAAAATATTTTTGGTATTGTGACAAAAATTTCACTTGGTTAGTTTAACTAGTGAACTACCGAAATTTTACTGTGATTTATTGTTCAGCGGATGTTTACGAAAACTTATTTCAAGTCTATTGTTTGAAAGCACTTTCTTTTTAATTTTTATAATCATTTTCATGCTTTAAATTTATCAATCAATTGAAGCTCAATTATATAATTGCTAACGAACTTATTAAAATTATTCGCATTAATGTATGTTTTATCTTTTTTGCTAACCCGAAATTGTTGCTGCAATTCTAAATCGTGCTATCAACATAAATAAAATGTAATCGTCTTGGCATTCCAAAGCCTGTTCTATTCAATCTTTCAGGACTGGTAATTTCCCCGCAGGTACCCTGAGTTTCCACTTTCGAGATGGATTTGCGCTCCTCCGGCTCATAATGTCCCTGTTCATCATTTTTCTGGAGATTTAGTGCTTCTAGAGGGTTTCCAGTGTCGTTAAGAGTACAGTAATCTTCAACGCTTTTTGAGAAAATGGTTATTTTAGACCTAGATATGAAGTTAGTAAGGCGCTATTTCTTGTTTCTAGCTCTGCAGGTTGTGGCAACCAAGGTTTAGTGTAAGAGGCCTCGTGAATGAAACATGCACATGTTATTTTTTATGAAGAGAGAAGATGTCGCTGAACTTTTCTCTCTGCCTTTAATATCAACGTGCATGTAAAAATTCTTAATTATATTACAATTCACTGGATTCACAATTGTTTATTAACACAAGGGTTGTTTTATTTGATTCAGAACATAGTTGAACTATTTACTGGTAGTTACTTCTCAAATCTGACGTTTTTTAATTATCAGGTTGTGCTCAGAGCGTCAACTATATTGTATAAAATCTTACTCGCGGACTTTTTAGCTTTGATCAAATTTGTGTTTTAAACTTTCGTCGGACATTTTCATTCTACATTCCCATATTGACAATAGTTTAACATACCAGTGTTCTTGGATTTCATATGGCCTTTATTTTCAAACGTGAATAATATAGACGTTCATAATTAATTATTCAAACGTTTTGCGGTTTCTTTTTAATGTTTTTTTCATCCGTGCGTGCATGATTTCCATCGCTTGTTTCTAATGACGTAATGCGATTTAGGTCTTGTCCTTGGGGAATCTCGAGTGAGAGAACAAGGCCTGGTCGTAACTCTTAGCTAAGCATGAACACCTCTCGTGAGTATTAAAGCTTTCTCCATAATTTACAGATATTTTTACATAGATTAGCATCACTGACCGTGGGCATTATTCATGTGAAGAATTCCATTTAGCCCATAGTAGGAAGCGTGGAGGAAACGACGAGTGGCGAGGCAGCTGAACTCGTAGCTTCAGGCGCCAAATTCAGCTCGAAAACTTGAAGCGACTCCCTTCCAGTTGACAGATCATTGTTATCCTCAGCGCGTGCGTAATTAAAATTTCTAATGGTCAGAGAGTAATATTAATTGGTAATATTTACTTTCGAAAGAGTTCAGAGTAGTGTTTTATCCCGTTAGTTACCTTATCATTTCAGTTTTTGACCAAAGGAAAGGCGAGGATCACTAATGGAAAGCATAAATTACTATCATACTTAAAAAACTCGAGTCATATCTATTTTTGTCGATTTTCGGAATCGATGTAATAGACACTATACCATTACAATTATGAGATTTACTTATTTTTTAATTTCATAGGAACTTGGAAGAAAGTTATTGTAGCAGAATTGTAAAAATTAGATGTATTTTTTATGTCTGTTTAGCAGAACGGATCATCAAAACCCGGAATACGATGATCATTTTTTCCAATTTGTTCATCGATATATCAGTGGTATTAGAAAGATATTTCTTTTGCTGGGATTGTTAGAAGTCTTCAGCGCTGTCACAGTCCTTTTCGTTTTCTCTCTGGTCAAATTAGATCCAATTACACTGCAAATTTGCCTGAAATGCCTCAACATCGTGCTGAGGAACTGTATCGAACATCCTGTAAAAGTGAGAGACAAAAAATTTAAGAGCTGACAGGCACCTGACCGACGGAGCAAATTGCCGCCTATGGCGTTCCCACCGCGCAGGTAACTCTGCCCTGTGTGTCCTGTGATGTACATAAGACATGTTTTATGTGTGTGAAATAGCAATACCACACTTATCTCAACAGTAAGTTTGCAATACATACCTTTCTACTTATAATGGGTTTCTTGACAATCTGTTGATAAAACGTTTGGGGTAGAATTTAGCTAACGGAAGAATATCGTTGAGTAACTCGCACTAATTCATATAAAATGAACCTCTCGTTTACGGCATTTGATTTGGTAACAAAGTTTGAAAGAGAATAAAAATATAGTGAAATTAGAAACAATATCGACTGTTCTTAGCTTTAGCGGCGAAGATTTAGCTTCTTCATCACATCAGTTATTGATGCGACGTGTGATTTACCGATTACAGCATTAGTATTTTGTTAACAGGGAAATGGCGTCACGAATTTTATAATAGAATATAATGTCACACAGTACATTTAGCAGATTCACCAAAAACTAGAAAATAAACCTTTGAAATGATAGAGTTCAAGTTTAGATTTATGGTCAAGCAGAATCAGAGTTAACATCGAGTTGTCAATGCTCAAATTCAAAAGTATTTAACGAGTCAGGTCTTCCGTTTATAATCGAAGAGCCACCTTTCCTTGCCCCAGGGTATCCACCGTGTGTCCGTCTCTCTTTCCTGGAGAATACATGTCTCACTCTCTTCCACTCTATTGACGAGATGCGACCAACGCTAATAAATATATTTTCTGAATTTTATGTATTATACTCGTATTTATCAGAGAATAATTTATACATCGGAATAAATTGAATAAAAGTGCATTCATATGTCCATGTGTTTTCGGACAATTGAGACGAAGCAAATGAATCCTAAGTTTTACATGTTTAGTGTTACAGTGGTTTTAATTAATTTGATGACTAAAAGCAATAGTTTTAACTACTAAAATGTTCGGCTAAAATGTTCGGCACTAAAATGTTTCGGCTGCAAATTAAGGCTATGGCCAAGTGTTTACTGGTACTCAGAACAAGAATTACTGGGGCTTACGCGTTAACGCCTCGTCTTTACTACGACTGAGCAAAACAGATTGTCACAGAAGCAGGTTGTGTGGCGTAGCTCTTATTCAAACCACAATTATTTTGATGTACCAAACACACCTTTTTTGTGCAATTTAAGTGATTTTCTGGGATATTCCAGAAATTAACATTTGCGTATTCTTGCGATGTTCTTATTTATTTACAAAACTGATAACATTCGAGTTGCTTGCTATGTTTCGAGGTTGAGATCCTGATGTAGCGGTTGTACCCTACTTCTGCTCTGCCATTTTCGCTTTTTTTAAATGCTCCGTTTACAAAGTATTTAAGTAATTCCTCTACACTTGATTGACTTGTTTTAATCAATACCAACCCTCTTATACCTAGTCGTGTAGTACATGCTTAGAAACAAGCTTTCCAAAAAAGCTTCTCCAAAAGAACAAGGAACTAGGGAGCCTTGATTCGTATTATCGTTATAATATTGTATTTCGGAATTGTATCGATATTGTTTTAATGAATTTATTCATATTATCTGAACCAACTTTAATGAATTCATGTCCAAATTTTGATGCTAGGGCTATTGAAGTTCACAAACCCAATTCGAGAAGAAACGTTTATGAGATCCTGATATTTTTGAGTGATATTGCGTGTAATTTCATGCTTAACTAAAAGCATCAGTTGATGTATGGTCCGACGGACTATGTGTGTTTTGTCCAAGACAGATCATATCGCACTTGAGTACCATGTGTGGGCTGCGGGCCGCCGGTCGCTCCGGCGTGTGCTCGTGTTTTGGGTTACGTCTTCACAAAGCGCGCAAGTAAACTCTTCGCTGGACCCAGAATATATTGATCGTTTCGGGGCGCTGGGGGAAGAGCAAGACACGTTTCGCTGGCGGCTTTTTGGACAGCCGCCATTTTTATAACTGGACAAATTAACTTACCTCTTGAGCCGAAACCAAGAACGGAGGTCTGGATTCTCTGTTGGTCTGAATTCTCTGCTGCGTATACTGGGCGCGGACTCCTTGCTTTGTGTCTAGCACATAAACTACAGATGATGTAATTCATATTTTGTTGCAGTGCTGATACAAACCGAATAATTTTTCGTTTCGTCAATGACATCGGTAGTATTGGGTATAAAACCAAGATGAAAAGTGAATATTTCATACTACAGTAATTAATAAATGCTCTGTTAGGCTACGTACTGCAGAGGAAGAAACTACGAGCATCAAGTAGTAAAAGAAAACTTCTTCAAATTTTTAGTTTTATTTGCTAAATATTAATCACTGTCTGAACCCAATTTTCAAAAATTAATTTACTCGTAGAATTTTAGCAAATTAACTGTATAATTGTAAAAAATGAAGGATTTTGTTCACGTTCTACCCAATGCGACATACGAGCCGTGTTCATTGAAATTTTCACATGTAATGGAGTTCGCCGCCGTACTCGCTCCGGTATTAGCTTGCTTCAGTTTAAATAAGAACATGGGAAGCATTTTGTCAGAACTGATCAATCCAGTTATCAAATGTGGAAGAAAAGTATTTTCATATCCATTCATTAATATACATATGTACTGCCATAATTACATGTATTTTCTTACGTTTATATTCATGCATAAATTGTTTAGTGTGATCTCTAGCTTGAAATTTTAAGCTGAACTTGCTCTACCACTCTGTGTATCATGTTCAAACGTTTGATTGCTCTGATTAGGTTTGTTTACCTTAGCTCATTTTGAATTTTTGAATTCATGCTCACAGTTCAGGGCGGCTCGGCTGACTTTGAACCACAAACAATAGTGTGATTTACAATAAGATTTTTCAGTATTGCTCTCTCCGTTATTTTTAAAATCTGTGACTAATATCAAAGCGTACTTTGTAGGTTGCATGGCATGGCATGACATTAGCTGTAACTCTGTTATCAAATCTTTACTCGCCAGGACTATACTGACAACGAGATCAGAAAATCAGTAATTTCAAGCCCATCGTTGATAGGTAGAACTAATATAATTTAGTTTATACCGAGAATTATTTTACACTCGCCCTTCTCGTTTATTAGAAATTCATTACAATGATCGTTGGGTGTTTCATGGAAGGATATTTCTTGCGGCTTGTAGTTGTTTCTGATAAATTAGAGGATTTTTTATTTACTGGCCCGATATAGCTATGCTCTCAGAGCCTCGAGGTCTTGTTTACGCAGTTACTGTGTGCTTGAACCTTTTATTCTTGACCACTGCCCTGAGAGCTCTTGACCTTCTATTACACGTAATGGTTGCTCCTTGAGTTTTGGAATTTCCGGAATGCCCTTTTGTTCAGCACTAAGAACTATCTTGGCGAGCGGTTCTGTGAAACCGATGTTTTAGTTTTAGATCTAGACTGCGGGGCCCGGCACCACTTGTTTTGTATACGTTTAGCTTTAATTCGATTAGAATGATGCTTTAGGTGAAGTCTCTGTATCGATTCTTTCCGCTTTCTAAACATTCCGGTAACCTATTTTTTTCAAATAAACGTGGCAGCTCAAACTTTGGGCTTGTTTACAGTGTAGATTGCATTTACAGATTTTGTAAAAGAAACTCAACAGTGAGTTTTCATGAACAATGTGTGCAGTTTTTGAATGTAAATATTTTATTTTATCCATAATATAATGTTAGTTGAAGTGAAAATTTGTTTGTAGCTTTGCTAAAAAAAAATGTATTACGTCTCTAGACTGAATTTACGTCAGGACGCGAACTTTTCTTCACCTCTTGGATCCTGCAAAATTCGTTCCTTTCGATCAGTGGGTGACCAATAAGGAAGAGAAAAGGCTCGAGAAAATGAACCCCGGGTAAGGTTCGGGCTGGTATCGACGTTATTTACTGCTCTCAATTATCGTAAAAGTGAAAATTATTCGCTGAGAAATCTTCATTTATTGCTCGGAAAGCTCAGCTGCCCACTGCAAGAACTGCTCTGGCGTGCTTCCGAGCCCTGGCTCCGGATTTCAGACTCTGGAATTTATGTTTGGTGTGAAGATTAAAGATTTCATCTCGTAGAATTAGAGTTGGAATAAAATCTATTAATACGTCTACAGGAATTTGGGTGTATCAAACATGTTTATCGGCTTCCTTTTCCTAATTCAAAGGGTAAATCAAATCTGCTACCAATTTTTTCCTATTTTTCTGAACAACTCATCGTTTCAGTTATTCCCGTAGTTGACTTTGATATTTCAAATTCTTTACGCCTTATAACGCACTCTACAAAAACTTCACACCTGCCAACCATTCTGAAGATTATAATTTAACGCTGCAATACTTTTTTCAGGCGACATTTACTGCGAATTTTATAGTATCGTGAACATATTGTAAAAATTTTTCAGCTACGTGTCAAAAGTTACTCCTGAATGCTATCTGCTGACACCATTCTCTTTTACTATGATTCCTTGTGTAAGATTTTCTCCATCCCTTCCATTCTTCTGATAATATTTTAGGCCTCATTTCTTTCACTCCTTAATTAGTGGTATGAGTAACGCTGAGTTTCAAATTACTAAGCATTTCACTACGAGGGGAAATTGTACAAACTTTGCTCTTTTTATCTGAAATCAACAGCGGTTTCTCGTAAACGAGTAACGATTTGAAATTGAAGCATTGTTTCATTACACTTGATAAATTTATTGTTTTGTATCCCGTACTCGGGTGTTTATCTGTTAAACCTATTTTTACGTATTCAAAAATTTGATGTTCCCAAATTCCTTGCCGCCAGGTACCAGTTTTTTCTACAAGTGAAGCAGGACATTCTGCAGGGCCGCCTGCCCATCTCACTGGAGCTGGCAGCCGAGCTCGGAGCGTATGCTGTGCAATGTGAGTTACTCATCAACAATATATGTTGCTAGACTTTCTTGAAATACAGCATTATGAACTACTTTTTTGTTGCTATTTTTTGATTATCTCTTTCAGTTCTTTTCGTAAGAATTTTTTCTCAAACTTTTCGAATATGTCAGTACTATGGGGTTCAAACTTTCCTATTTGGGGAGGGGAATTGAACGCTAAAAAGCCTTTATGGGTTATATAAGCTTGAGTAAACTGACGCCAATAGTCTTACTCATTCAGGAATACAATGAAATTCATTTCAAGAACTAGTTTGAAATTTATGAAAAAAATTATCTCCCATCACAATAATTCCGTGGATATTTTTATCGTCAAATTTTTTTTTTAAATTAACTTCCGAGCAGTTGAAAATTTCCGTCTGAAAAATCCCAGACAGTTCACTTGAACTTCCAACCATTATTTTTATTTTTGATGGGTAGACCACTAGAACTCCATGAGAGTCTAAAACCGGAAATAATTTACAGTAAATACTAAGTGTGGAAAATTGTTATTTTTATTACGGAGTGTAAATTTCGTGATGTGGTACTACGTTTGTTTCTTATAGAGACTCATCAAAAACTGTCTTTTTCACTGATTTAAAATAATGATAAAGCTCTAACGCTCATATATGTATATTAATGCAGTTAATAGCTGCATTGAGCTCTTACTTGATTGAAAAATGTAAGCTAAGCTATTGCTAAGCCAGCAATTGGTCAAGTTTACCGCTCATCTTGAATTTAGAAGCCAAAATCATTGCTCGGATTGGGTTCGGCAGCCTTACCTCGAAAGGCTATGGTGAGGCCATGTCCCCACAACTGCTGGACGCCGTAAGTGTCATACTATTTTAGCTGCACTTGATGCCAGCATCAATTGGGCCCTGCAAAAACAGCGACCATGTTCCCGATAAGCCTGCGAAGGCTGCACCAAGAAGCCTATTTTGCTCCGCCCTCCAATGTCCTGATCCACCGTCACTGTTTATCGTACTCGCCGATCTTCATTGAATTTTTGGCTTGCCCATTAAAGAGGCCGTCTCGGTAACATCTCGATGAGCTAGTAAATGGAAATTGTCATCTGCGAAGCCTACCAATTGTGCTCTCAATGGATTTATACCTTGTTTGGTTGTGCATTTGTATGAGACAATAGTGTGACTGAGCCTCGTGCCTCACTAAACACTATTATTGTTGGCGCCATATTGATGTTCGAGAAAATCATAAGCTTGCTTTATGTACTTTCCATTTTACTTCGCTGTTAACGGTCAAGTATTTTCATACCATCTTGTTTTCTCTATTTTAATGGTGTGATTCCGTAAGATATTAATTAATCCTTTTCATTTGATACAGGCATTTTATGAACACTTCACATGACGTTAAACAGTACTTTTTAACTTCCCTTTATCGTAGATCGTATTCACGTATTTAATTTAAGTATATTTTCAATCATTTTCAACTATGAACATCATTGCTGAATAAACATTAGTTAGTATCTTAATCAGTTCAAGATTGTTCAACGCGTTGAAAAAATTTATTTGGAGAGCATTTTCACATAATTGAAAATTGTGTTGCCTGTAATTCAACTTTAAAAATTAAGAACTCTGAAGCTCATTTTATTGTCATAGTGTGAGAAATACACCTCAATGTATGGCTTTGTTACATATAAAGTTCTCTTCATTTAGAATAGAATATAGAATAGAATGAGGCTATAGGAACGAACCTTCTGGCCCATTCTTGGGTCGGATAATTACTTCGATAATTATTCGTTTGTTTTACCCAAGTCCCATGCCGTATTTCTAGCCCCGTCAACCATGTGGGCAGCGGGATTCGAACCCGGGTCTTCCCGCTCGAAAGCAGATTCGCTCACCAGTCGACCAAGCTGGTGACGTCGCTAACCAGTTTTCATTTTCTCGTGTGGCTGAAATATCCTTAATAATACCTGCATGCTTTTCAATGTCAAGTTTTCAAATTTTGGATTTTATTTATATGTTGAGTTTCAATAGAAACATGAATATGGACTTAGCTCAACAGTTATGTGTCTTGAGTTTGTTACTGAGTTGTTTAGGAATCACTTGTGAGAAATCAAAATTTAGAAAATTCAGCAAATAACCGTTCAATAAAACAATAATTGTTTTAAATTTACCGCTCTATGTTAGATAATCAATTCTAATGTTTTATATACTTTGGTAATACATTAATATTCTTTGAAGATTTGTTAGGTTAAATGAGTTTGTTTTCAATGCAAGTTATGAATGTGTCTTCAAAAGCTGCAGGCCTAAATTACAGACTCCGGGGCTGTAGTCCGAACGTCCAAGTCACACAGTGCTGACGCTCTCGCATTGTTCGTGGGTGTTTCCTTTCTCATCTAGAGTGCAACCTACTGGGAAATGTCATTACTAGCAACCCATACGTCAACCAGTATAGTAACGTCAACCAGTATTGTAACGTCAACCAGTATTGTAACGTCAACCAGTATAGTAGCGTCAACCAGTATAGTAGCGTCAACCAGTACAGTAGCGTCAACCAGTATAGGTAATGTCAACTAATATAGTAATGTCAATCAGTATAGTTAGCAATCGCCAGACAAAGAGTCGTGATTATCAGCCTATATATCTGGCAGTATATGGTTAAATGTAGGTATTATGTGTTATCGCAGCAGTTAATATTAGAGGTTACTTATTGTTACATGTCAGTATTATGTGTCATCGCAGCAGCTAACATTAGAGGTTACTTATTGTTACATGTTAATATTATGTGTTATTGTAGTAGCGAATGTTTTAGCTTAAGTTTGATGCAAGGTCAGTCTAGTCAATTTTTTCTGTGTCAATATTAGAATTATTTGACTTCATGGTCCTCTTCGCAAGTATCATATTTGGAGCACACGTAGCACTTCTGCGTCAATGAGATTCACATCATAACGAGCTCCTCACCACCATGGAGGCGTTTTTGCACACGTTTATGGTACCCGAAACTAAATCCCATAAATATTAGTTTCACCCTGGGCAAGTTTTTGCACAGATCGGGAAGTGAATTGACGGTAGATTGCCGTTGCCATTTTTTCGCGTACGAAGCATTGCGTTAGGCCTGTGATGCAACCGTTCTGCGCTCGCTGGCATCGTCAAATTTGGTAGCCCTGCCCAGTTTGCCCCTTCTAATGTATTGCTCTAAATAATGGCCAGTTAAATTGCTTGCCACGCAAATTTGCCAGCAATGTTCGCAATGAAGTGGGCAATAAATATAAGGTGGCCTACCATCAGACCAAACTTTAACGCTGAGATTTTTTTCTAGGTCAACTGTGTGCGTTCCATTCGATTAAGTGAGGTGCTCCAGTTTCCTCATCGTTTGAGCTTCCAAATGTATTTCAAATGATCAATATAAAATGCATTAACTAAACTCCTCGAAACGAATTTATCATCTTTTTCTCGCTGTCAACAGTGTGCAATAAATGTTAGTCATCATTGTGTTAATTATCACTTCATTGGCGATTTTCAATTATAATAACCAAACACTTATGTTAATTACATCGCTTAGGGAAATATTTTATGCATTTTTCCTTCACATTTCATTGCAATATTCTGTACTTAGTACCTCGAGTCAATCTACTAGTATTGTTTCACTGTATTAATATATTTAAAAAAAACAAATGCTATGTAAGGCTTCTAGTTTTTATATTGAAAACAGTTGGCACTGATAAAAAGCTAAACGATGAAACAAATTTCTTGGTTCAGTTAACGGGCAAGGTCTCTTTTATCGCTTCTCTTACGATAACACGAAACTTCTCTTCGAAGACGTAAAACTGTCCAAAGCTATGTACAACAACACTCTTGAAATTGAAACTTCCGTTTTCTATAGTTATTTTACATTTGATTGTGACGGAAGATATCTCTTTAGCAGACCAAAAAATAACGAAATAATGCAATATTCTATCACCCAACAGCGGAGCTTGGAGACTACGATCCCAGACGTCACTCCCCAGGCTACGTTTCTGAGTTCAGGTTCATTGCCGGGCAGACAGTCGCCCTCGAGACCAAAATTGCTGATCTTCACAAGAAATTAGTGTGAGTACTTTAACCTATAATTTGTTCTTCACGCACGAAGGAAAATTTCCCATAACAGGAAGAAGGTGTCATTATTTTGTCATCTCACTGTAAAGCTTTCACTGCAGTATTAATTATAAATTGGTTAGTTCATTAATTTATCTTGCTTCAAATAATTTCTATTTGTCCGTAGCAGGGGAAAAATTTGGCTTCATTACGATCTGAACCCAGTATTTATGGGGTATTTTTTATTTAAAATCTTCTATTACCTAATTACGAGAGCAAAACTCATGCTGCTTATTGTTACTGGGGAAAAAATCTGAGTACATTTCTGTTTGAACTTATGCACTTAACGCTAAGTAATGACGGTTTGCCGATTTGTTTTTCGTTTAAATCAGCCTAGCATAATTTTATGCAACCATCCATCTTACATACAATGCAGGATGGGTGAACACATGGGGCCACTTAAGATGGAACCACTAGTACATCTTGAATACAAATTGCTGTGACCACTAGCACATCTTGTGTTCAAATTGCCGGGACCACTAGCACATCTTGCATACGAATTGCTGTGACCACTAGCACATCTTGCGTACAACTTGCTGTGACCACTAGCACATCTTGCATACGAATTGCTGTGACCACTAGCACATCTTGCGTACAAATTGCGGGGACCACTGCCACATCTAAGCTTGTCGAGGCTCTGCTTCTTGTAGATTATTTTACAATACCTTAAGGTGCCACCCAGATAACCCTGTAGTCGTTCAATTTTTATAACTTTTGAGTTCGTCTTTATATCATTTAGGTTCTGCAGAACCCAAAGCGATATATTTGTTTAGGGATTTTAATCCATAAACAAATTAAAAGCTTAAAATTGCCCCTAGAGTAGCATCGTTTCGTCGAAATTAGAGGAAATTTTTACCTGGTCCTAAGTTTTGGCACTTATTGGCTTGGGGGCGAAGTTTTGGGGTAAACTTCAGCCGAAGTCGATACTTTCTTTGACCGTGTCTTCTTAGGATCATTGATGTACTTTCTACGTCAAGAAAAACTATCGTTAATGACTTTCAAATTCGATAACGATTTCAAAACTTCACAGTTGTGTATATTAATTATTCAGCTTTAATTAAATCATTGAGCATTCTTAACTCTTAAAACTGCAAGAAGAATTTGTCTTCATGAAATAAACAAGGTGTTTGTCCTTATTTAACTGCTTTTTTCTACAGGTGTAGTTCATTTGTGTTAGACTTGTTGCAAAGATTTGTAATGTAAGTATAATACATACCATTAGGTGTAAATATAAGGCAATATTATTTAAACGCACGCTAATTTAAACTTCATCTTCATCGAACGAGCTGCATAAAATAGTGTGTATGCTCTGACCGGATTTTTATCAAATATATATCCATTTGACTTATTTTCCTATACAAGTTATAAATTCGTTAAAGTTAATTTTTCAAATAATACAATTCTTATTTCCGAGTCTCTTGAAGAACGTCGAGCCTGATTAAGAAATTGCGTCTGTCTTTGTTATATTCGTGTATATCATTTGACAAAAATGGCAATGCTAGTATTGCATATGAATAACTCTGTATCTGGCACTCATCAATTCCTGCGAGGCCAGTTTATTCATTTGTTAGCATTTGTTTGCATTTGTTTGTTGAGCGCACTGAGAGCAATTGGGATTGTTAACCCATTTACGCCGAGCGTGTTCATATGAACACAGTTGTTTTTGTACCCTCACAGTTTTTGTACCCTCTCGTGCCGAGCGTGTCCATATGATCACGCCTCATATTTCAAAAATTATATTTTATACAACTAAATGGATGTCATTTTTGTTTCTTTTACATCCATTTTACCCTTTATTGAAAGTTATAACAAATCTGAATACATTTCCTATTCTCGGCGTAAATGGGTTAACAACGTCAGCAGTCTATGCCCATCAATACGAAGCCTTCTTGCATTGGCGATTGGTTGACGCGACCTGGCCATAGGTCTTATATTTGTATTACATAATTTGTTAAAGTCAACACACATCTGACTGCTTCACCTGAGATTCAAATCTTCACTAGAGTAATTTTTTTAGTTATTGGTGTGCGATCTTATGACCGTGCTTTATATTATTCCACATATTTTGGGGATCATTCAAAGTAAAATCTATTCGACCTTTTTGTTGAACTGTGTATAAGTTTCAGCCGATTTAATTTCTAAAACTGTGCACTCGGTTCGATGTGAAGTACTCTGTTGCTTATATTCATTCCTTTCATTTCATATGTGTCTAGAAAAAGGAAAACTCGTCAAGCTATTAAAGTTAATGGAATTTTTGTATATCATGGTCTTGGATCGTTTTTAGCATTATATCATTCTGTACCCTATTTCAGTGGTCAAGTTCCAGCGAAGGCCGAGCTCAACTATTTGGAGAAGGTCAAATGGCTGGAGATGTACGGCGTGGATTTGCATCCCGTACTGGTGAGTGAATTTCGATCATTTTTACTAATTAGTTTCCAACATCTACGATGCCATTGCTCACTATTTTTAAGAGCTATTTATTCTGAGTTGCCTCCGTCTTGCCTCCTCCGCGGTTCCTGGTTTATTGCCTATGAAAACTTAAACACAACTCAGTTTTGTCAAGTAACCTGGTAAAGGTTCCTCTAGTTTATGGATGATGTTGGAGAAAGTCAACTTCAGCACAATATATTTTTGTTAGTGATTAATGTTTACACTATGCACTAAGCTTATTAAAAACTGCCCAAATGTTTGTGCAAGATGAGTAATAACTTAACAAGAATAGAATTTGAATTTTAATGGTTCATTACTTTGACTTACTGAATTATTTTTTATATCGCTGTATATTTTTCTGGTGAAACTGATGATGGATCGGTTATCCGATTTTCGTATGTCCATATGGGCTCTGCCTACTCAGTACTTGACTAAAGTAAATAGTCTAGCCATGCTTGTACTTGTATTTCTAGGCTGGGTTACAGCGACTCGATGGATCACCTGTTCTTGACAAGGCAATGGGTTGCATTAATAGGAAGACTTTGAAGTTACCTCGTCCATGACGTTGTTTCTGTTACTATCCTCAGCTGCTTGACTGGCAGATGGTCTCAAAAAACTGATAGTTTCACTTTTCGTTTGATTTTTGAAATCACACATCGTACCGTTAGTGATCTGATTAAAAAAGCTAATTTTTGCATTCTAAAAAGGACGAATTTTTGCTAGCTAATTGTCGTAGGTCAAGTCGATGCTATCCGAAGATTAGCTGACGTTCGCTCCTAATTAATTTGCCACTTGCAAAAAACATTTTTTAGGCCTCAAATTATTTCTGAAAACTTACCATGCGTTTGAATACATTACGAGTCCCATCACCAGTTTTACAATCTTTGCTATCGGTCCGATCTTGTTCATCAGTAAAAGTAGTTTTTTGAAAGTGATTGTCATGTAGTATGATTGTACCATTAAAAAAAATATACAAATACCTACCAACAGTTTTATGATTTGAAAAAATTTTAATGCTGAAAATATCTTCATTTATGAAAATATGAGACCTTGTCATATTTTTCAACTGTACAGGGTGTTTAAAAAAAATGTACTCACACTTCGAATGACGAGATCCTTTATTTATAAACATACAGTGAAATAGAATAGCTTCGGATACAGAAGACAAATGTGATTAAAGAATCATGTTCGCAAATGTTCGAATTGACGACCATTATTGTCCAGACAACGCTGATAACGCACACCAAGGGTGCGTTACATTTACATTTTTTTGAGACACCCTGTATATTGGAATAGTATATGAAGAATCTCTCATACAACCGTATATCATTTCAAAATATCATTCAAGTTACATAATGATAATTGAAACAAATTGCCGTAAGTGCTTTGTAACTGTTTAGTATTAATTGCAAATTATTTTGAACGAATGAATTGTGAAACCATCTAGCTGTTTTATCTCAATAATTATTGGGTGAATCATTTTATACTTTTCAAAAAGAATGTGAAAAAGTCCTTGCAATTTAAACTTTTATTCACTTATTGCGTCACAATCCGTCTCCTTTGTGTTAGGATTCTGTTCAAAAATATCTGCTAAGCGTTACTATGAAGATCAATTATTAATTTATCAATAAATGTTCGGCTTCTGAGCTAAACTTATTTTATAACAAGTATTTTACACGTATCAAATTTGTTGCTAGACGTTTCCTATCATAATTATTTTCTGCCGACTTATAATAAAAACAACCTATTTTCTTGGAAGCATAATTGATGGGGGAGTTGGTGTCGGAGAGGGGTTCATATCGCCGTCATGTAGTGCCGTAAAGTGTTATGTTTGATGCCCTTTGATTTTATTTAGTAGTCGTGCAATGCTCTCGTTTCGTCAGAGAACCTGATCTTAAAGTTGCCAGATTTAACAAAATATTGTTTGAAGAGCAACTCCAGTTCTTCTGGGGGATGTTTGCAGTTGGAAAACATTTGTGCATTTATGTCATTGTCATCGTCGTGTTGACACAACATCCGAGAATTTACATAGTCGTGCTGGAATTTCCAAGTATTTATTTTATTTATTTATGGGTACTACTTATTACTTTGTTTTATAGCTGTTACACTTCAATTCGCTCTGAATTGTTTCAAATCAATGCACGGAGAGAAAATGCTATCGTGTTTGGGTTGGTGCTCAGAAATAAAAGCAGTACAATCGGTAGCTCAGTAGTGACCTCCATGTCACACTTCTATGTCGGTGTGTGGGCGTAGATGCTAGCCAGAACTCTTCACCTCTGACCATTGTAGGTTCTGTAACCTATGACGATCCTCGACCCTAAATCTTCGGAACGTGAAGAAAAGAATTCAAACCTTAAATAAAAATTCCTTTGAGAACTTCCGGGGAAGAAACCGTAATGAATTTAAAGTAAATATTAAGATTGTTTGTTTGTTTTTTTGTTTATGATGAACCGTTGATGACCTACAAGAGAAAATTGACGTCCAGTCCTAGCCAATATATAAGCAGATTAAAAAAACATACATAATATAAAAATCATGAATCTAATATCCTACATTTTCAAGATTGCCTTCCATTTTTATTTTTTTTTACTCGAAGTGTTGACCAGTTTTGTAGATTAATCGTTGATCAGAGGTGTATCATTTTCTCTTCAAATTAGGCTTGTACGGAGTCATTACCGAGTTATCTGCCTTGAAACGTTCTTCATCTTCTCACATTTAAAACGCTCTTCAGCCTGCGCCTGCTGCTTTGTTATTAGGCCTCCAAAATATTCATGTTTTGAAGTTAAGCACCAGCTCGGCTGGATTTAACTAATACTGGCAATTTAGATCTGGTTTGTGATAGGATGCCAGAGAGGCGGCCTTTGACCGCTCAGAGGACTGCTCATAACTCTGCCTCATTGAAGAGCATAGCGAGTGTCCCGCGACCTGAACCCCGTCTTTCTCATGTTCTCGCAGCATTGAGTTGCAGGATTTTCTTTGTTTCCCTATCACAAGTAAAAACTGTCTCAATAAATTTTATTAACCAGCTCGTGGTTCACTTTTCGAACTAATATCCATGAACTTTATTTTTTATACATCTGCTCAGTGTTCAATATGTTCAAGTTTAATATATGAATCTCAGTAAACTTGGTTATCAACGAAACTTGAGTTTTATCTTGTTGGAAAAGTTTGATAAAATATTGGGAAATTTACCTCTTATGCCTTCGTATTATAGAATCAAATGTGACTTGATAATTTAAATCCTTATACTCGTATGAGTGTATTTTAATATGAAATGCAATTCGTTGAATTTTTTGGAATGTGTTTCTAAGAAGATATACTTCGTTAACTCCATCATAGAAGAGGTACATTAGTACCCTTCTTTGTTCGTGCACCAAGAGGCACTAGCTCAGTGCTATTATATCTAGTGGTTAGCTCAATGGTATCTCTAGTAGTTAGCCCAGTGGTATCTCTATTAGTTAGCTCAATGGCATCCTTGTTGGTAGTAAGTATCCGAGGTTACTCATTGTAGAACCATCGATGCTTGTATGATCTGGTGCAGGCTTACCAATTGAACTTTTCTTTCCTTATTTCCGCTCATCTGTCTCTCGTGAAGGAAGCCGGAGTACTGCGTAACCTTTCATTGACTCAAATGCCTTAATTTTGATCAATCTATTCATCACATTTCTGGTTTTTGTTTCTTATACATGTGGTGGTTACCCGTGGTGATACATAGAGTATGATGACATTGTCATACATGACAACTAACTGAGGCACTGAAAGAGTGTGTCCCTGTGATGCATCTTAAACTAAATTTTCATAATTTTGTGCTGTGTTAATAGCCTTAATTACGAGAAAACTATAGGTAATTGGTAAATTCAACGGTTATTCGATGCATATTATCTAGCACAATTTTTTAATTGATTAATTCATAAGCTGTGCGTCTCTCCGAGTAAAAAAATCAAGTTCGCCTGCCTCGCTTGCTAAAATGCACACTAATCTCTCTATGTGTTCATTAATGCAAAGGCTTGCATTAGAAATTGTCATAATCCACATTATTTTAAATTTCTGTTCTCGAAATTAGCTTGTCAAGCATGCATGCTCATTAAACATCAAGCAGCTGAACACTCATTGCTCAGGAATTGGCAATTACTGTTGTGTCTTCGATCTTAATTCTGTTTTTGTAATATTGACCGACGGCTGTTAAATCTTTGCTAGGTTTCTTGACGCTGTCATATAAAGAGGATCCCGAAATTACTTTGTTAATAAGCATTATGGCCAGAATTTGTTCCGCCATTACAATACTTTAGCGCTGTGTTAAAGAATCTTCATTGGGAGATTCTCGTGCTTTAAAAATTAGGTCTTTCAATTATCGCACAAGTTTTCCAATAGTAAATCTGACAATTTAAAAAAACTTAATGATACGAGATGTAAAACTTTGCACTTATCCTTAAAGGTTGTCTTTCAAATCTCGGAATGAACTTCATATTGACGTTGTATTTCTTTAATCTAGTCTATGTTAGAGAAACCTCGGTAGCTCGATGACATATCACTCATCACTTCCTCCCCACTACAATATTCGCAGTGTCATACATATGTTGCTCATTGTTGAGATCGTACGATCCTAATGGTAGAAGGAAGTTACTTACGCGCATTATGTAAAAATTTGTTACATGCGAAACATACTTAAACGTTTACGAACATTATTAACTGCATTTTCTTAATCATTACAGAAATTGGAAGTAAAATAGTGCGAGTGTTAGGCTGTGTTCACCCATGTTGTTAATGTTTTATATGCATGAAAATAAATTCATGTAATGTGCTAACATATGTAAGCTTTTTTAAAGTGTTCCTTAGAAGGGTCAGCATGTGCCTGAAGGAGTTCAAGAACAGAATTTAAAATTTTATTCTACACCTACAGTGTTTAGGTTTGGAGGAGCTTGATTATATTTAATTCAGTCTTCGTTACGCTCTGGGTACTTCTTTACCAAAGTTTGTCGTTTGTGTTACCCAGTGCTGCATTTATGTTATTCATTTTAGTCATTTTATTATACCAGCAATACTAATATTGCATGAACTTCCGCCTCGGAAATTTCAAGTTCTGTAATTATTACTACGCGCTTACTGTTGACTAAATTTTGGCACCGCAATATTATTTGTTTATTGCCATTTTTAATATAAATGCGGTTGCAGCTTCAGTAAATTCAAACCGGAAATTGTTTATCATGATCTACATTTGAAGCATTGCAACTGGAGGTTTATTTCCCCAACATCATAATCTCATGATGTGTGTTTCCTTTATCATCGTTTTACACCCTAAAAAATGTAATATCATAAGTCGTATACGTAGAAACTATAAACATGAAGTACGTACACGAGTGACTTAAATGTGCACTCAAACCTCGTTATTTTCAGTGTTTTTATTCTCACAATTCCCTATTTGTGTGTTTTTCAAAGGCTTTTTTCAATATTTCCAGTATTGCCTCGTTATTCACGTGATCATAACTGGCCTTTTCCTACATACTCGCATACGAACTGTGAAAATATTGAATTATTACTTTGTTGATGCTCATCTTTCTTTCGTAAAAACAATCTTCGTGGAAAATCTAACTGTTGTAATAAGTGAATCTAGACTAGTTGTGCGCTAGTTGTACAGCTTATTTTACTATAATTGACACAGCAAAGGAACTTCGCCGCTGTTAATCACACACTCGTGTAATAAAAAATCTGCACACGAACAGGAGCCCTAGCAGCGACAGCTACGCCGTAAGATGACCAAATACTTATTTGTGTAGGTTTAAGTGTAAAGAGCTGCTGAGTTTTCAGAAAGTCGCTACAGGAGCATCGCTAGACGAGTTGTACATTCCTGCGGTCGCTTTGATTAGGGGAGCCAGACCGCACGTCCGCGGGGCTGTCGAGAAAAGGACCAAATTGGCCCTTTTTGGCCTAGCTTGGGGATGTCTAATCAAAGAGATAAAAAATATCTGCATAAAAAAAAAGCTCATGCCTTACTTGGCAATCCTGTCCCTCGCATAACAGCGGCTCAGAGTAAAAATGTTTGTGTTAAGCTTGTCCCAACGTAATCTATTTGCGTGGTGCGTGAAACTGTTGGAACCATGATCGATACCTAGATATTTAGCAATAGTGATCTAATTCTATAAATTTCTACCAAAATTATGGTAACAAACATAATTACGTGCCTTGTTTAAAGCTTACAAGGTAAAGACAAAATTATATGCTCCCACAAGTTCTGTAATGTTTTCAGTTACTCTTTTCCACGAGTCGTCGAGCAAAGAGGTCGCTCGACTTTTAAAGTAAGCCCTGTACAACTAAAACTTTTCCCTGCTAGTTAGGGTAGGCTAAAAACCTCGCTTGCATCATAATTTGGCCAAGAGTAGATGCTGGAGGGTTAGAATACGTTCCAATATTAACAACTGAACTAAATGACCTTCTGAATGAGAGTATCTCGCCATCAATAATAAAATGCATTTCACTGCTAGTTGAACTGATCTTACATGATCTTAGTCAACTGTGAGTGGCAAACATGAAATTTATTAATTGGGTAGCTAGCGATATTTACATAAATAAATTGAAATTGAGAGATTGAAAGCAATTTGAACGAGTTTATTTGTATAACCAGTATCTATTTGAAAATTGGACGGTTTAATCATGGCTCGGTAAAGGATACGGCAACATAACTTCCTTTATGAATGGAACTTTCTTTGAAAAAAGGAAGTTGTGTTGCTACACCCTGTACATCACGAGCGTTCACTGTTCGTAATAGGGTAATGTTAATCTCGAAGAATTGTTAAAGTATTCAATTTATTTTCATTGGCAAACGTAAGAGGAACTTCGATTGTTTGGTACAATTGTAAAAGGCAACCTCAATTTCATCTCTCTATTGTGCTCATATGTCGCTTCGTTCTAGACTATTTAATGAATTTTCCTTCCTTTGCTGAAAAATTTCAATTTTATTGAAATTGAAATCTGTCGGGAGAATGCTGAGACTCTAGTTTACGAACGTCAAAAATATTGATTATTTTATGCGTTCAATATTTAAATTGTGTCAATTATTGAAGTCATTCATTTCATAAGTTGAATGACAATCAGGAAGAGACTTAATGGCTGGGACTTAAGATTCTCTATTGCTTATTGGTGCATTACTCTGTCGACGATCTACACTATGTGGGTGGGGTCCTGTACTCCAGAAGGTCTATTTGGCGGACTTCTACGTTTTTCGGCTCTCAACTTAGACAGGTCATCACGCAGCATGAGATCGCTGCCTTCAGATGTTTTTTGTTTGTTTCCAGAGCAAATAAGTTCAGGCATTATATTTTTTGCTGAGCGCTCAGCCCCCGGCACTGTCTTACCTATCATTAGACGGATGACCTCTCTGGCTGGTAAACTAGTTCTTCTAAGCAGTGAACCTCTTGTCGTTAAGTTTGTTCTTTCTTGTCCACGGCTGCGATTGTAATCGCTCTTCCTTGTCATACTTCATCCTCAGATCAACATCTGGAACCTGAAAATAGATGTAAATATTTTTGCTTGTTTCGTCTAATCGAAACCACACACTTAAATGTGATACCTATAAGGGACACATAATTTTAACGTGAGTCGACTTAATTTTGAAGCTCAACGATGGCTATTAATAGCTGCAATTTTGGTGACTTTTGTGTTTCACATGTTCTGTTTACAACTTGAATCGTGAAAAAATTTCTTCAGATTTCTTCACCGTTGTCACTCCAAGAGTGGTCTTGTATGCATTTAGTTTAAAGTTTTATCTTTTTTGAGCTTCTATTCCTCTCACGTTGGACTCCCTGAATGGTCACCCACTAATCTTCGTACTCAAGTGTTTTTATTTGTCCTGCCTCTTTCTTAATGGTTCAATGCGTAGTGACCGCAGGTCTAAGAACCAATTCTTTCTGGGTACGTTCAGGATGTTCGAAAAAATTTATATCTACAGTAATATTCATTAATTAGCATTGAACACCGTGAATCAAATCCTCTCTGGTCCTATCTATACATCATATTTGAGAAAAAACTACAATTACGACAAACTGTACAAAATTACCGTGCTACATGATGCAGGTATATTTTAGGGGTTCAATAGTGTAATTTTATATTTTATCCGAAAGTAATTTAAACACAGTACATCAGTGTTATTCTCTGTTTACGTTCACAAATAGACGTACGTGAATAGGAGTAAATTTCTCAAAATCTTTTGAACTCTTAACTGCGTAAACGCTAATTCAATATAATACGTCTTTTGAAATCTCACTTGGTTTCTAAAGTGCATTTAACCTTATTTATTTTCAGTGAATCAGTGATCTTGGAAACTAATTTTTTTATATAATGGTTGTACGTGATATTTCAGTAAATAAAAAATTATTAAAATACTCGGGTTAAAAATATCTGCGTACTTTAGGCGCCCGATGACGCTTTTTTTTCTTACGTGCAGGGAGAAGACAATATCGAATATTTCCTGGGACTCACCCCTTCAGGAGCAATCGTATTAAGAAATAAAACGAAAGTGGGCAACTATTTTTGGTAAGTGTTTTTGAGATATTCGTTCGAAAAATCCAGTTCGTCTACTTCGTAACTTTCTTCAATTATTATTTTAGTTTATCGTTCTGACGATTCAATAGGAAAACCAAGTATAAAACTGTACTGATATTCCAAATGAATGTATTTATTGTACTTGTTTCACTTCCTTTCCAGGCCACGAATCACGAAAGTGTACTTCAGAGGACGATTTTTCATGCTAAGAGTTCGCGACAAAAATGTGAGTTCTGTGAAGTTATTTCGAGAAATTAGCAAATATGCCAGGTAGTTTATTAAAAGCTTATTCGGTTTACAGATTTGTGTTTTGCAGTTGAGGCTCTTCAACTATGTTCATTTGCAGTTTTAATTTACTTGTTTAACTTCAAAGGTTATATTCTTGCTCTGTACAAAATATGATCTTAAAAATATTCTGGACTATAGAGCCTGCCAGGGTATTTGACCTTTCCGTCTACGCAGCCAACTTTCGAGTTCAAGAGTGGCAGTCGTGTAGCTATTGCTTGACAGCTGAGGAGAAGATGTCAGCTCAATATCAAGTGGAAAGTACATCAGTTTTGTAGCAAAAATCAAGCTGCTTAGAGCAAGATTGCTTGGTCAAAACTGCTAGATGGCAAGCCAAAATTTCCAAGAACCATTTTCATACTGCAAAAAAATTTGCTCAAGACTGCTAACATTTTCAGGGAGTTTTACCTTAATACCCTGTCCCTATTGAGTCAGGATGTATTAGGCGCCCTTATTAATATCACGTTCTTCATGCGTATCAGGTTTAGCTATGTAAATAGGTGCGTATTGTAATTGTTTTATTGAAATATCTAATCTATGAAAACATGAAATTCCTTATGATATGATCTAAACAAGAATTTATTTGTTGCTTGAACCCAGAATTCTGAGAACACATATGGATTTGAAACTCCATCCCGTGCGGCGTGCAAGCATCTGTGGCAGTGCTGTGTTGAGCATCACGCCTTCTTCAGGCTCACACAGACAGCAGGGTCAGGACCTCAAGCTGTCTTCTCGCTCGGATCAAAATTCCGATACAGGTGCAAAAGTATATTTTTAAATCGTAAACTATATCCTGCAAACTCATCGCACAGTTGAAAAATTGTACCCAATATACGTATAGCAATATTTATAAATATATATATATATATATATATATATATATATTCTCGTATATATATACGTATTTAAATTCATTTCTTATTATGTGTCATTTTTCCTACTGGGTGGATAGAGTCCGTTTCCCAAGAGAACATCCCTGTTTGACCTAACTGTATCAGTAAACATTCGATATTGTTCTCGCTATAACATTGACACTAACATAATTATTTGGGATGCACATTACTGGTAATTTATACGATTTACGCTGCATATAATACCTCCAATATATTTCCATTAAATTTTTGGATCTGTGACTTACGGAAGCACATGTGTTGCAGCGGTCGCACCGAGAAGGAGGTGATGCAGGAGGCCCGGAGTTCTAGTCGCCAGCAACCCGAAGTCACGCGTACGCCATCACGGCGCTACCAGAGGCGTGTTGTCGAGGGCGCTGTTGATAGTAAGTTACTTTTCATCAATTACTAAGCGCCATGATTTGGCTTTAGTGAACCAGGTATCGCTTCGGCCAAACACCAAACGGCCGCAAACGTTTTCCTTGTATTTCAGACCAATTTTGGAAGAGAATTCTCTGCGGTTAACTTTGTTGGTGTTCGTTTTTATTCATACACTCCAATTAAAGGAGACTGGACCTTAGGTATATGTGATGTGATGTATTGCATGTTATAAAAGTGCTGTTGACAAATTCACTCTTTTCAAGTGTTATTTCACACTTAAAATACAACGTACGAGCCAATGAAGTTGTCTCTTTGAAAATGTAGTCAGAAACTACGGCTAAGAAGACTTCCTTGGTTACGTTTTTTTAACTTTACTTCTTCTAAGCTGAATGTAGTTATATTGAGGTTTCCTATAAATTCAAAAATATAATGTTATATTAAAGGCATGCATGAAGAATCCTCATAAATGGTCATCAATGTTAGATATTATAATGATAAGTTGATTATTTTTAAGAACTGAAGAGACCGTTCATGAGTTAACTTTTCACATATTTTATTGATTCTAACGTGTACCTGGAATTTAAACTACACTGACGATCCATTTTTAAGAGGTTATTGTATTATATTCGTCCTAAAAATGGTGGTTCATGACTATATGACTACTTTCATTTTCATGCTACTCCAGAGGCGTTTAGGTGCTGGATAATAACAAAAGGTAAGCCTGTGTTATTCGTCACTCGTTAGAGAATGTGGTGGGAATATTGGTGATTCTCGTACATCCAACCATTGAAGTCTACTATTTAAATTCTGGTAATCCTAATAACTCAGTGTACACCTGATATTTCATCAGATAAATTGACTTCAGGTCACTAAGCACTTTTCATAGTTACTGAGCAGTATCTGCTCCAATTATGAGATGGATATGACCCTTGTATGTACTTAATGGAACGTGTGTTGCATCATTTCTTCATTGAATTTTTCATGTTTTTTCAGCTCCTCGGATAGAAGATGCTGATCCAAAAATTGAACCTCGTGTCCAGATGCCTATGGCTTCAGTAGCACCCTTGTAAGTAACACAGGATCAATAGCATTAATAAGTTAAATAAACTTTAGCGCAGATTTAATACCATTGTAACGCTTTCTTATGATTTTTAAATTGAATTCGACTTAAGGGGCCTGTGCATGATTGAAGCCTTAACTTCAGACGACATGGAACTCGTGGTAGTAGAATAGAGTCTAATCCTTTATTTTTTTACTTACAGAGCCACATCAAGTGTGTATCGCAGCACATCCATGACACTGAACGGGCGAGGCCCATCTTCCCCGCGAAGTATTCGCTCGGCCCCTCAACAAGCATCTTCTTCCTCTTCGGTTCCTCCGATTGGGCGAACGCGACTAGACGAGAATAAATCAGGCAATCGAGCCGAAACTCGGTCTGAGTCCAGAGGGCCAGGGAATCGAGCTGATAGCCCTCGGAGTGTCCGATCTGCTGCTCCGGCAATAGCGGTCGACTCCAGAATGAGTCGTAGAACTTCAAGCGTAGATTCACAATCTTCCATCGATTCTAGAGGGCACAGAAGGTTAGTGTGAGAACTTTTTCTTGCTGTACGTCTGACTACTGAAGCACAGAAATTTTAACCTGAAATATCATTCAACAGAGGTTTAACTATTTAGAATTTTTACGTAAAATTTATTATCCAGATTTCAAGATAGGTGAGCGTGATGCCATCTTTTCTGTATGTTCCATCTTTTCCTTTTCTATAATATATCTGCATGTCGTACAGGAGTATTTTGAAAACTCCCGTTCTCCAGGAGTACTAATTATTTAGTTACTAACAGTTCCCGTGGAAATTCCACGATTTAGGTTTGACTAATTTAAAATTATCATAGTTAAATGCATTAAAGATTTAAAACGAATTATTGTATTTTAAATGAATACTTTGTATTAATTTCATTCAGAACTTCCTTTCTGCATCTTATCTACCGATAACATGACCCAGATAGTACCCGTTGAAATTCCTTGGTTTCAAAGTGATGAAATTAAGGATCTATAAAAAATACATTTTTCAGTTAACCCGTGAATATTTTTCATCAATATATACAAAACCTCCATTCTGTATCTTACCCACTGATAACATGGCCGTGTAAGAAATAAAAGCTAATAACCGAATTTTTTCTAGTGATCCGGCGCCTTTGGTATCCACAACACAGTGTTGATAATACATGGATATCCGTTCTGATTTCAGTTCAATAATTTTTCTTCAGTAATAAATAAGAAGTAATGGGACGGACACACACAAATAGACAGAGAAAGAGAGAGATGGTGATACATCGTCTATTATATATGTAGATAATAGACAGTGTATCTCCATCTCACTCTCTATCTGTGTGTGTCCGTCCCATTACTTCCCATTTATTACTGAAGAAAAATTATTGAACTGAAATCAGAACGGGTATGCACGTATTATCAGCATTGTATTGTGGATGCCAAAGGCGCCGGATCACTATGAATTACTTAATTTTTTCCGTTATTAGCTTTTTTCCTACACCGCCATGTTATCGGTAGATATGATACAAAATAGAAGTTCTGTGTGTATTTATGAAAAATATTCAGATTCTGATACTACCACAGATAAAATTAAAAAACTTATTTGATTTCATAGATCCTTAATTTCATCACTTTTAAACCAAAGAATTTCAACGGGTACTATCTGGGCCATGTTATCGGTAGATTTTACAGAATGAAAGTTCTCTATATGTTGATGAAAAGTGTTCATTTAAAACACAATATTTTGTCGTAAATCTTTAATGCATTCATCTTTATAATATTAATGCATTCATCTTTATAATAACTTCAAATTAGTAAAATCTAAATCGTGAAATTTCCGCAGGAACTGTCTGAGTTTTAATTATAAAATTTCTTTATATCAAGTTACATATGTACAACTCGATTACATCACTGTCATAGAAAGTTGGCAAGTAGCTTGTTTAGGGAATACTGGTCACTAGTAACAAGTCTAGTACGCATGACAATAGCCACTTCATGTTTTGCAGACACCGCCGACGCAGCAGGTGCCGCAGCTCAGACGGTGAAAGCGAGGTGAGCAGCAAGTGTTCCTCGCGTGGTCATCGTCGCCACCACCACCGACACAAGCATCATCATCGTCATCACAGCGACGACTCGTCTGAGCACCAACACAAACACAAGCATCGTAGACATCGACACAAGTAAGTCAAGGAAACTTTTTGAAATTTTCATTTTGAGTAAATTGTATTGATTTATCGATGTAATGAATTCATTTCATCTATTAATTTCTCAGAGCTCATAAACGAAGAAAATTTAAATTCTCCAGCTTAAGTACATTCTATAAAAATGGAAGCTTTTTTATTTAACGGCTTATTCATTAACTTTCATCTTGAGTACACTGAAGGACATGATAGAAAATCTTTCTGCGCTGCCTAATATTTGTGGAAAACACAATACGTTAACGCATTGGAGTAATCCATTTATACGAGTATTTATTTACAAATTAGTTTGCATGCAATGTTCGGAACTCGGTGAGACATTTATAGAATAGAATATGACAACGGGAACGAGCCGTTTGGTCCATTCTTGAGCCGCTATCCAAATCCCATGCCATAGATCACAAATATTACGAAGTAATGAGCTGATTTTATTTAATACGCTGTTGGTGAACCAATACGATAGTATATTTGTCGCACGTGCAGGTCCAGCGACAGCACAAAGAAGCTTGTGCAGAGCGAGGAGCAGTGGGCGCGTGTGCAGGCTGGGGAGAATCAGGTGCGGGGCAATACGGCCACCGTGCGCGACCTGAGCAGCAGGAGCGGCTACGCACCATCCATCGACACTGAGAACGACAGTCAGCACCACACTGGCAAGCGCAGACACAGAAAGCACAGGTGAGACGTGTGTGTTTTTCATCTACTGGTGGTGCATTGTAGGATTCTTAGGGGTTTCTATTGTGGGATTAAGTTAACTTTTCTTATATTTTATCATATTTTTTGCCCTTCCGCTACCTCTGTGAGATGAACGACGGTCGGTGGCATACAATTGACTTTCTTTATTTATTCTGTATTTAATTTTCGAACATTTTAAATTTTCTGCGAACATTGTGGAGGCGTGATATTGCCAATGCTTGTTAAACTTTAAATTATTCAATTATCAAAAATTGTTATAAAAAATTTCTAGGCTGTTTTCTGTGGACAAAATAGGGTTTTAATTTGCCTTCTTAGCTGTATGAGAATACCTCTGGTTGTGTCTATGTGCGTGCAGGAAATTATCTAGATTATTTTAGAGCTCTATTTTTGTAAAATATAAAAAGTATCATACGATGAAAAAATTGCAGGTGTACATTTCCCTCGAGTATTGTTAATTTAAGATAGTTGAAGCTTAAACTGTAACTTTTTACCGCCGTAAAATTTTTTCTGCTGCTGTACTGTTCAAAATTTAATCATTAGTTAATAATGATTGAACATAAACAGACCGTAATACAATTATCTTCACATTTTCAATACGTTTAACTTCATAATTCAATCAGTGATTGAACGCAGTTCAATCACCGGCAGTGATTGCAGTGATCACCGGCAGTGATTGAACGTTGCATGAGTGCCCCGACCCATCTTCGCCCAATTAAGGGCTGATAAATTATTAAAGGTTGAGAAGTAGGTGAGCTTGGGTAGAGCAATAATGTTCTTTAATAATTATAAGATTGAAAATGGTATAGAAACGTTTACACGACATATGATAGGAATGCTTGACAATAACATTTTTCATTGATAGGTTGGATGAGGCTTGTACAGAATAACCACAAAATATATACCCTTCTGGTGTGTTCGACGCACATATAATAGTAGGACGGCATTTGATTATAAATCGATGTTTGTCTTAGGACGTTAACCCATTGATGAACGTCCACAGATCCAGATCACGATCGCCCAATGAGACAAAGAATAGTAGATACCCAGCTGAATTACGCCAGCACATCGACTACAGCCTCAGAGAAACGAACGGCCTGACTGAAGCGGAGCTCCGGGACATCCCCTACACCAGAGTCGAGACTGCCACAAATGTCAAGACCAAATTTGTCAACACAGGCACGGGCAAAAAGCACAAGAGTCCAAGAAGATCCAAGAGGTAAGATAATTAACACCATTTGCGCATTTTGTATGCCGTTTTTCTTTATTAGCCTCCACCTTGCTAACATGACTCATTTCAAGTTTATTTTTGTGCCAACTCCTAATTTTCATTTTTGACAAACATTCATTCATCCACTAAAGCAGTCGTTTGTCTATATTGTCATTTAGATGTCTACTCTTATTTGTCACCTTAAAATACTAAATTGCAGAAAACATGTTTCACTGCAGCGAATTTAAGAATTTTTATGCGTTCAGCTTTAAAACTAGAAATATACCCTAGCATGCTGTTAATAGCGGCAAATTGTATCGCCGCTACTATTGTAATATCAGGACCGGCACTAGTCTTTTTTGTAGGAACTATTCGATTTGATAGCGGTGATGCTTATTTCTTATTGTCATCTCTAGTTGATACTGCTATTTTCAAATCGTTGTCTGAGTTTTATTCCAAGTTTCACGGTATTTTAGTGCAAGCTAAATAAAAATTTAAATTTTTGTTGCTGATTTTAGCCGTTTCTACTTTCATCTGAAACGAATAAATTATGTGAAGTTATGATAGAAACTATTAATTTGAAGTCCGTTTTATTTCTGAAGAGAAGGCAAAGTTTAAATTCGTATGAAGTTTCCAGTCTCACAATCGGGTGAAACAGCATAAAATACGTGAAACCATTATAAACTGTGAACAATCAGGTTGTATGTGTAAACTTGAACCTGTATTGTATTGATACTTCCAAATTTACACATACACGGTATCTGGTACGATGCACTGATCTTTTTGCCATGTGTTCACCAATTCTACACTATTTCTTCACGTTTTTATCATATTCGTACTCAGAACAGCCTGGGATTCCTGCATATGATAAGCATTACTGATTTCAAGTTTTTAGGTTCCTGCATGTGATTGCCAAGAGCACATATGCCCTGACGATATTTTTCGGTCGGTGTCTCTGAATCTGAGACTTTTGAAAAAATTTAGAGAACCTTGATAGATGACGAAAATCTATTTTAGCGATGTAAATTTAAATGTGGATTGTACCAGTACTTAAAAATTCACACCTTCCTTTCTTTTAAATGATGCTTTCAATTGTTTCACAAATTTTCGCAAATTCTGCACTATTTCTTCGTCTTTCCATTATATTCGTTTCAATACAAGCCGAATTTTTTAACATCTACAAAAATTATGGGTTTACAGTTATTATATTCCTAGGAAAAAATGTGAAGGGCGATTAGTTATGGTAGAACTGAATTAAAATTGAGAATTTTTTATATTGGTTCGAATCGTAGCAAATCGTACTGAGTAACAATATAATCGTATCTAATACATGAAGATTTTTCTCCATAATGATCATTGATTTAAAAATTTTTCGATTTTTGCACAAAATTTTGCAAGGGAATAGTAGCATCTGTAACGTGATATTTTATATGCACGTAGTTGTAGCGGTATCTGTCGCTATTTTTACACAAAGTTTGCTGTCGTGCTAACGGCACTTCTTTTATCAATAACAAATCCCATCAATAGTTATCGATTTATTGGGTATGATTCATTCCGGTGTCTTTTAATATTTATTATGTCATCAAATACAGCTGTTGAATAAATTCTAGAATATACCCTCATTATGTTCTAAATGTTTTGTAGTTAAAGCCATAAAATTCATTGATAATAAGGCCATGCTAATTTACAGTACCTGTGTGTTTATTGATGTCGGTTTTGTCCCATTGCTTCAGTATCGGTGTCTGGTTTATGTTGGCGTTGTTCAGTTATTTACTTTCTCAGTAAACAGTGTATTTTTCTCCATTAAACTTAAGCTCTGAATAGCATACGCTTTCTTTTTGCTAGTTTGGGATTATTTTCTTCTCTATTCCCTTTTTATATAAAAGTTTTCGAGTTGGCTGCCTTATTAGCTAAGAAATGTTTAATTTATTTACGACAAACTTTCTATGGTTCCCATTTCAGTAATTCAAGCGACCGAAAACTTCCTCCACCGGATGGCGAATCACCTCCGCCTTCATATCAGGACTCAACTAAAGTGAGATTTTGCATTTTCTTGACCACATTTATTGTAAACATACTCACTTATGGAAAATGGTTCAAAAAGTTTAGTTCGCTTCTAGGCTTACCTTTATTTCGTCACTAACATACTGTATGTTGCGTTAAGACAGTTGAATTCAGTTAATACCTGAAACACGTCTGATTCTTACCTGTTAAAGCTATTTTTACAATGATGATCACGTTTCAGAAACATCACCACCATAGCTCTAGCCGAAAGAAAAATAAAAATTCTTCTGAGGAGAGAAAGGTCGAGGGAGAATCTCGAGGTGATCCAACGGAAGACATTCATTCAGTGTCGCTCCCTCAAAGTTCCTACCCTCGTGTTGCTCCAAGGTGAGTGTTTCTGCTAGTCTTCAACTCGTGAGATTTTTGCATCATCTTCATTGATCTCAACACTACCTACTGCTCCATATTTTTGGCACTAATTATAGCTAACTAATTTTACTTATAAACAATTGTTGAGCAAATCATATAATAAAACGATTCCTGCCTCATCAGTACGAAAGATTTTGCTCGGGAACTCTAGAAAATCAACATGATTTTACACGATTCAGGGTTTTTTTTATCTTAACTTGGCGAGAAATTGAAGTAACCATGGAAGAAAAGATTATTTTGTACATAAACTAACACTTCCCCCTCCTAGTTTACTAAAAATAATTAATTTACTTGGCATTTTTTACTAAAATTTTTCTTATCTATTTGAAAGAATGAAATTGTAACGTCTGTCTGAATAATTTTTTACATTTATTGTTCAGTGGTGAGTCCTCTACTCCACCTCCTCCTCCAAGCTCTGTCCCTCCTACGGCCAAGTACGATTCAAACGTCACGCAGGCTCTTCATTATGACAGCCGGTCTCCTGTTAACTTCCCCGGGTACATGCCCAACCCGCGTGGCATGGGCGGCGTCCAAACAAGTTCCCATGCACACTCTTTAGCCTTCAGGTAACTTCATTGCATTCTCAGAAGTTCGATAATGGTCTTTGTTAGATGCATTGGCACTGCGTTTTTAGTGATTAAATTTCCAAAATCTTGACAAAGCTACTTAGATCTGCAGGCTTTACAATTTTCAAAATCATTCCTTTCCCATGAAAATGGCCTACGTAGTTACAATGATGCTAGTAGAATAGCCCCTAAAATGTTCTGACTCGAACAGCCATTGTACAATAACCGCTTAATTTTTCAGTAATCACGAGCCACTGGTAACCAGCAGTCCTAGTGTGAAGAATTTGGTCACGGGAAACGGATTTGTGAACGGCAATGGTGGTTTCTCCACTTATCATGGGCCTGATTCCAGCAGCAGTAACAGCTTCAGCAGCGACATCAATTGCTCGCCGTCGCCACCTCACCCAAACATGGCTGACCGTCGTCATCCCAGCGGTGGTCTCCCTCTTATCAGTAATGGTAACGACCAGTATCTAAGGAATGACTACGGACAAGGTATCCCCAACGGCTACGCCTCTAACAGATCAGGCTTCATTCAAACCTCTACGTCATTCTTGAAACCGTCGACTCTGGAACGTGGCACGCGTGGTAGCTCTATAAACAAGTGAGTATCGAAACTAAAATTAAAAAGTTAAGTTATATTATTGCATAAATAATTTTAAAAATTTACTATAACATTTTTTTAGCTTTGGAGTTAAATGTTGCTTCAGTGCTGCTTCATCTCATATTTCATTATTTTCAGTAAACAGATTTCACATGTTTTACATTGGATTGATAAAATATTCAGCGTCATCTAATTGCATCCAATTACTTAATTTGCATCAGGTTGTTTCATAATACTTTTTACTCAAAACACAGAGTGGCCCAAAAAAATGTATACACTGATTTGAATGTTTATTACTCTTTCGTTAACGTAAGTACAAGAATCTTATTGGTATCAATTTCTTCGGAAATAAATTTCCTATTCAGTTGTGAAATATTATTTTGATACAGAATTTTAGTTGTCGTAAAAATATGCATCACAGTAAAGACAACCACTTTGACCCTTACGCGGAGAAACAGAAATATTCCTTCTACAATAAAAAAAGTTTAAACCTGTCCGGAAATATGACTTAAAAAGTGAAAATAAACATTTATAGTTAGAAATTAATAACTAAAACACATAATAAAATAACAAACACTTCATTTTTGCATCATTTTCTACCTATTAAAAATGCCCATTTTTTGTTAGCATTGTTGATATCTTTCTCTCATATACTTCATCACTCTTGTAATAAGTTCAGGATTCTGAAGGAATTGATACAAATAAGATTTTTGTACTTACGTTAACGGAAGAGTAATAAACATTCAAAATGGTGTATACGTTTTTTTGAGCCACCCGGTATTTTAAAGATCAGCATGAAACTAACCGAACATCTTATATTACAGACCACAACCAAGTCCACAATCGTCAGTGACTTCAGGCATAAGCGTGGGGGGGTCCAGCGTGAGTACCAGTGCTGAGTCTCCTCTAACAGCGGCTTCCCCTAAACCAAACCTCATTCAAACCTCTGACTTGAGCACTTCTTCACCTTCCTCATCTTCCCCTCCTCCAAATGACCGTGACAATGACCATGTTTTCTATAATCCTTGCAATAGTATTCGTGCTGCAGCATTTTTCAATACACACACCTCTTCAGATCTTTGCAATTCGTCTAACCCTTCTGGGTGCGACTCGACTCTTGATGACAGCAATGACACTGGTCAGGATAACCACCTATATGTCAATTTAACGTCTCCAGACTCAAATTCAAAAGCAATTGTTTTGCAATCTGAATCAAAACACGATTCAAATATTGATCCTTACGCTCAGCACTCGACCAATATTTTAATACGATACCATGACTCTGATCACGCAAATATCAACACATCTCCTACCCCCGTACCTTTACCTAGAAGCTCCGTCATTTCATCCGTACTGAGTAACGATTCATCTACTCATATTGTTCAATCGTATGGTCCTGCTTACGCTAATACTTCTTTTCCCAGTAATATCAGTCAAGATAGCAGCTGCATTCTTACCCGCTCGTCTGCCTCTCCTCTCTCTTCTGCTAACCCCAACAATGTTGGTCTACCAGCTTTGGATTCCAATAGCAACGTTTCTCGTATTCCTACTCACAGTATTGCTGGACAAGCTTATTCTGGCTCCACTGGTTTTTCTTTTAATAGACTAGCAGATTCCACTTCCAAGCTTTTAATCTCGTGTGACTCTCCCTCATATCAAAAGACTTCGACTTTTTCACCTGAAAATGGCTATCGCTTTTCGAATGACTCTACTTGCGGTAAATGGACCCAAGGCCCAAATTCTCGAAATATGAACGGTGATGATTACCATCAGACAAGACGAACTAACTTTATTCAAGGTCAAGTTTCGTGTAATGATTGGCAGACGGGTGAAAACCGTATGCTGAAGGCCAATTCTAACACTGGACCCCACATGCTTAAAGAGAATAACAGGGAGCCAAGTCGTAACAGCCGTGGGTGGACTAACTCAATAGGCCGCACAGCCACTGGCCGTCCTACGCAGAGTCGACAAGTAAGTACCGCTTCGCTTTGCTACTCTTCTCGATGTGCTGACGGGGCATCGTTTTTCTATTTCTCTTGGATATCTGTGCAATATAAGTGTAACTGCACAATCCTGTTTTCTGACCAGATCACAAATTTTCATGAAGCTTCGGTGTTTCTTGAACTAGAATATTGCACGTACCTTTTATTTGTTCCAAAGTATTGCAGGTTTAGTTTTTTCAGTATTGCATTTAGCATTTCTTCTAGGCTTAGAGCATAGAGCTGAATCCGGTGTTATCTGCATCCAATTTAGTTTATTAGTGTTCTAAACCATTCCTGTCTGCACACTTTCCTAATTTCTTGATCTCGAAGAACTCCTTGCTTTTGCGATAAGACGAGACCAACTGAAGAGACAAGTCAACTGATGAACTGTTGCCAGTGAAACTGACGCAGACCTCAGCGACGTATGTCTATAAGAAATGAGTTCGGCAGTCATTTCCAGACGAGTTTCATGCACTAGTGAAAACTGATGAAATGGAGACAACTCGGTAGAACGAACACTATTTGGGCCCGACTGAGTCATAACTGCATGGCTAACTCGTTCAGCGGTGTAACATTTGATGTAAAATGAAAATAGAGACTACGTGTGTTAACGGCCGCTGCGTGTTATACGTGACATGAAAACGGTCCGTGAGTGTGATGACGTTTCAACAGAGAAGCGACGGACCTTCGAGCTCGAGCAGCAGTAACAGCGGCAGTACCAGCAGTGGTGTCGGACACCGGTCTAATGCTGGCAGTCTCGAACTCATTCTTGGGCCTTTGATCCAGAGTGCTATGAAGTAAGTATCCGCTAACTATACTGAGTCGTTACCTCCCTAGTTGAACCGTGGTCAGTGTTTCGTCTGTTTTATAGCAGGCGGAAATTCGGGTCCACATTTGTTCATAGGGGAGGAGAGGCGTCTAAGTTCTCTTCTGTGACTATCTGAGCTAAGAAGTCGTAATAATAGAGAGTCACAGTTTACTTGACATGGATGTGTGAGCGTATGTGCATGCCGTTGATAATTTTGGCCTGAAGTTCATCTCCGGATTCTCCAATTTGGCCTTCTACTTCTCTTTACAAAAGTACCAACGAATTTTCCAAAACAGTTCAGAAAGAGTGTTTAAGTTCATAAAACTAGATAATACGAAAATACGAGTACAAACATTTTATAAGAGAGGACATTATAATATTATTATATTCCTGGTTTAACCACAGCAGCCACAATAAAAGCGATCTCAGCAGTGATGCACGATAACAAGAGGCAGTCCTTTAATTTTTAGGATGATCCATATTTGAGGAAGAGGGAGTTAGTTTTAGAATTTTCAGTATATGATTATCTTTGGTAGCCCCGTTTAACATGGCACTTGGAGTAGGCCACTAAGGTTTCAGCACCCTCCAAAGAGCACATTATAATAGCAACAATATACAGGGTGTCTCAAAAAAATGTACTCACCCTTTAACCGTTGCTAACATGCTGTCTTCTTTGTGTTGCAGGTGTGAGGTTCGAACCTTTGCGAACATGATTCTTTAATCACATTTAATCATGTTCGCAAAGGTTCAAACCTCACACCTGCAACACAAAGAAGATAGTATGTTAGCAACAGTTAAAGGGTGAGTACATTTTTTGAGACACCCTGTATTGGAGAATGGTGAAAAATGAGAAACTATGATTCTAAGAAGAGCTCGGAGGATATTTACTTCATAAGAACGAATTGATAATTTCATTGTTCTGAGATTGATAAAAAGGAAACTTCGGTTCTTGCAAAATCCTTTTAGGTTTTAATCATCAGCATTTTGGGGCATTAAGTTTCTTTACATCCACGTCTCAAAGGCTCCTCTACTGCATGTCTAGCAGAATATGCATCACTGCTTTAAGCGAAAATTATATATCGTATGGCAGTAGAAGTTATGTTATTGAAACATTTATTCGAATATTTACTCGAGAATTTAACTTAATTTGTCCCTTGCATTTTGAAACGCTGAAAACCTTGGTGACAAATCTGAAACTGACGCAAGTAGACTGCAAAAGATTTGACTGTCACTATTGACCAAGCTGAACTTAACTAAACACTACTGAACGGCGACAGGACAACTGCTCATGAACATTCCTTTCTTCTTCCCTGCATGAATATTAAAATGCACTTAAACTATACGCATGAATTAGTTTCTATATCTTCGTTGTTTGTTCCTCTGCATTACATGCATCCATGCTTTTGAATGGTACTTCGAACTAGAATTTGAACTCAAGGGATTCTCCGTTTTTCGCTGCTCAAGCTATATACTTTGATTGGGACACTGATAACTTTTTAGCACACGCATTCTACAGCAAAATTATGAGAAAATAACGTGGACTAGAAAAATATCTAAGTACACTACAACTGCGATAAATATCATTTACCAATAGTATGCCAACAAACATCATGTTTGTTATATACAAAGCTATGCATATGATTGTGACCTAGCAAAGAAACACTTTTCATGGATGATATTGTTTTGCAGACATCAACAACGATAATGGAAGAAGAGGAACCTTTGCCGTTTACAGCAGCGGAATCCTACTCGTTGGAAGGAGTGAACATCAACTCTTCGTTTGCATCTCAGAGCACTTCGTATGCGTCGCATGATAGCAGCAAATCTGGTCAACTGTGCAGCAGCGACAGCGGCCAACAGCACTCGTCTGATAGCCTGCAAAGCTCCACCGCATCTAGCATCATGGCTGGCATGAGGTCAAGTGTAAATAATCAGCCTTCAGGGCCTGGAAACAAGCCACCGCTCCGTGCTAGGCCTCACAGCGTGCACGGAGGAATGCCAGGTGAGACCAACTATGCTCATGGGTCTATTATTACTCAGATTACTGATCAAGATGGCTATCGAGCCACCAGAGTTCCGATTAGCGAGACTCAAAATAGTAATGGACGAAACTTTAATGACACTTTTAAAATGACTGGAGAAAAAGTTACCGATTGTTCCTCCAACTCTTACGATGCAAACATTAAATATTCGACGCTGAATTCGACCCAAAATTTTAACGGGAGAATTCAGTCCAATCAAGACGGGAATGTTAACAACAACAAAAACGAATCCATTGTCCGGTCTCAGTCATTACAACGATCAAACTCTTCAGCTCGCTATAGCTACCCAAACGTAAATGCAAACAGCAATGGGGTTCTCGTAAAAAATCTAATGAATCAAAGTAGCCACGTGGGAGGCATGGTGGCCAAGTTAAATGGTCATTCGTCTTTTGGATTCTCTAATGGTCTGTCACCAGTAACGTCCCCTAACGGTAATACATCACATTTAAGTAGTCATAAATCAGGCGAATTTGTTTTTACTAATCAATGTGACAGCAACGTAGATCACAATAAAAGTAGAGAAGAAGTTAGTACAGAACTGTGATCGAGTAAATAAGTAAATACATTTGTAATTTTGTGCCAAACATGAAGCTTACAAGTCTCCAAGACTGAGGAACAATTATGTTGAACTGTTCAATTCAATTTGATACAAAATCCCCTACCAGTGTTCTTTTAAAGCTCTCTTGTCCTATAAGACATGTTCACGTGACTGTGTATTATCCAGGTGCCAATTTTAGTACTTTTCTGTATGAATAACAGAATATTTCTTTGGAAAATGTCACGTCAAGCTTCTGATCTCACTCCCTTTGTAATAGCATTCTTGTAGGTTGTTGTGAAGTTCTAGGTTATATTTACTGGCTTCAACTGAAGCGTTATTTATGCGTAGTTTCAACAATGTGCATGTTGGGAACTTTGAATGTAGAGTTAATTCAGACAAACATCACTTGAAAGGTAAATGGATGAATGATTAATGAACTCCGTGACGTATACTCTCATGAGAATCAAATTTTCCAAACTTAAGTAGTCTTAAATTGATTCCCTATAGAATTACGTACTAAAATGAAACATTTTTAATGGAATGAATTCTTTTACTCCTCACTTGATATAAAACCACGATTTAAAATTTTAACTTATTTAAATTCTTTTCACAATGTAGGAAAGCAAAACTTGAAATGTAAATCTGTAATAAATAGAACATTGGATTATTGTCACAAATAAGATCTCTAACTTATCATAATTTTGGTCAAAAGAATCTTGAACCTGAACCAGGTAAATCGAGATGTTAACTTCTTAAACTTCATATTTACTCTATATATCCTGGTCTCTCACTGCTTCTCTGAAGAAGTTGTGTTGAAGTGATGGGGCTATGCATTTATTTTGTCTGCAACGCACTCTTATAAAAGTAAGTCAGAAAAGGCTTTAGGCTCCTCAGAAAATAGCTGTAAGGTAAAGGCGTAATATTATTTTTATGTACATAATTTTTCGTCATTATTTCGAAGATATTTGTATAGAGTCCAAGTTGTCAGTAACCCTTTGAACATATAATGTAGTGTGAATCTTTGTGGTCGTAGGTCGGCTATCGTGTGAATAGATCGTGTAACCGTAACCTTACATTCATTACCCCGTTATACAACTGCATTCAGTTTGAAACATTTAGTGGTGGTTTTGCTGCAGTATATACAGGGTGTCTCAAAAAAATGTACTCACCCTTTAACCGTTGCTAACATGCTGTCTTCTTTGTGTTGCAGGTGTGAGGTTCGAACCTTCGCGAACATGATTCTTTAATCACATTTAATCATGTTCGCAAAGGTTCGAACCTCACACCTGCAACACAAAGAAGACAGCATGTTAGCAACGGTTAAAGGGTGAGTACATTTTTTTGAGACATCCTGTATAATTGTAATAACTTGTACAGGGTATCCCGCAAAAACGTGTCCGATTTTTGTACTCATATTTCCAGTTGAAATTAAAATATTATAAGACTCCATTTCACATTAAAGTAAATCTTGTTTTTCATTCAAATAAAATATTTTGTGAACATCTGTTGAATTATGTGTGAACAGCAAAAAGTTCAATTAACAAGGGTAGATTATGACTTCTGCTATGGAATTATTGCAATAACATAATTGATATTCTTTTCTCTATTTCCAGTTTTCCTAACAGCTTTAATTAATAATAATAAACAATAAAATTCAACATAAACTCAAAAAGTTCAAATCAACCTTTAGCATCCTTCAACATGACCGCCGTTCCTCTCAAGACGAGTATTGGCTCGATTCTTCATAGTACCAACTGTTTTCCGGATCATTGCTTCATCGTTCTTCAATCTCTTAAACACAGCCTCTACCCGTTCTCGTAATATTTCCAATGTCGGAGGTGGTGTTTTAAACGAGATTCTTAACATTTCCTCAAAGGAAAGTCACATGGGGCCACCAAGAAGCGCAGACCTGGCCATATGCGATTTTTTCTCTAGGGATATGTTAAGAATCTCGTATTTAAAACACCACCTACAACATCGTAAATACTACGAAAACGGGCAGAGGATGTATTTGAGAAATTAAAGAGCGATCGAGCAATGATCCGGAAAACAGTTGGTGCTATGATGAATCAAGCCAATACTTGTCTCGAGAGCAACGGCGGTCATGTTGAAGGGTGCTTAATCTTGATTTGTACTTTATTTATCAAAGTTTATTTTGAGTTACTATTATTTATTATTTTATTTGTTAGAGTTCGGAAAACTGGAAATATAGAAAAATATCAATAATTCCTCAGCATAAGTCATCGACCCCTGTTCATTCAACTTCTTACTATGCACACATAATTCAGTAGATATTCACAAAATTTTATTGGATTGAAAAACAAAATTTACTATAATATGAAAACTTTAAAATATCCTAATATCAACTGGAAATTTAAATATAAAAATCGGGTACATTTTCGTGAGAAAGACTCGGCATAGTTGCAGCATAATAACTTTTATGTAACAAGCACGTTCCTGATCGCTGGCCACTCTTCCACAGAACAAAGAAAGCCAGTAAATCAATGTCAGGATAGAAAATAACAAATTTAAAAATTAGTTTCGTCATGAAGTAGATTTCTTCAACTGCTGTTTTGATTTAATTAGCCACAAAATTGTATGGAACACTGAACATATTACAGCTACAATACGGGCATACATTGTATTGCCTAATTTTCAGGTCGATTGGTAATATATATAACGACAAACCTCTGCGAATAGACGACGCTCCCCAAGTCAATTCCGCTTATTACATGATGAAAGCATCTCGCTGATTACTGCCACACTGAAAAAGAAATATTAAATCAGACAAATTAACTCAAACGATTGTAAAAGGAAACGTTCAAACATGGCCTGATTCCAGATATTAAACTGCCGCCACTCAGCTGGAATAAGCTTTAGATATCACAATCACTTCGTGAAATTGATGTGAAAGTTTTACGTGTTACTCCAATGAAAAAATGTACAATGAAGTGGATATTTCGCTCATTTTTTACTAAAATAGTGAGCGAGAAATTAGAACGGGAAATGAAATTTTTGCCAACTCTAACTTAATTTAACCCTTTCGATCCGGCCTTTACTCTCTGTTGAGACATATGTCTCAACAGGATTGAGAGAGTGAAATCAAATACGCACACCCAAAATGAAGTACCTGAAGTTGACCCTCAGTGTTCACCAACTACACAAGTTTAAAACCGAACAAATTATTAAAGAAATATAGGCCCAAATATAATTCCAGTTGCCTCGCTACCGTCTATTCAGTAGACCGAGTGTTTCTTAGAGAATAGAACAAAGTAGCGAATTAACCTTAACATCTAAATAGACAAGCTACTCGACGTTGACTAATCGTTCAACAAATTATACCGTCTCTCTCTTATTTATAACACGACCAATACACATCCTCAAGATATATAGATATTTCTATGCATAAATATAAAGTATGTATTCGAAGCTAAGATACTCTATACACGAAAAATTTACAAGCGATAGCAATCGTCAATCATAATGTTTAATTCAAAAGAGAAAAAATACACACACTTCCTAACATCAAAACTTGTTATTGAATCGAGACCAACTCTAGGGCTGCGTATACAAAGTCGAACAAGGCTACTTGTTGCAAAGTCAGCAGCAGTGTACTACTTTTCTCGGGTAAAACCCTGTATAATTCGAATGTAAATTGCAGCAAAGGAATAACAGTAATAAATATTTCAGCATACTGAAGAGTAGAAGTTCAAATAAGAATAGTTTACAATCTAAATTACAATACCCGATCTCGTGCACCAATTCTAGCATGAATAATTTCCCAAGTGTAATCAGTAATTTGGAAAAAACTTACATGGCAGTGCTACTTGTACAGCTGCGGACGTATTCATCGATACACTAACAGATACTAACGTACTATTTTCATTCTACAAGTCAAACCGAAAAACTATTTGTTGAACCGAAAACTACTCAAACCAAAATACTACTCACTTGTAGGCACAAAAATTATGCTTTCAACGTGATGAATATTATCAAAGGTCGACTGGTAAAATTATGAAAATATTTATCATTTGACCTCGATCCTAGAAGAGAGCAACCTTAATGCGTTGAAGAAGACTTCTACAAAAATACGCGAGATTCACACATACCATACTAACTTTAATTATGAGAGGCATCATTCCATTATTCGTGACTGGCAATAATGTTGCTTCTACTCAGGTTTCTAAGAGAAATGAGTTTGATGTAGCCACCATAGAGATCAAAAATGAGGTTGTCTCCATTAGAGGTTTGCAATAAAAGTATTGCTTGATATAATAACTTGCAACAACTAGAGGAATGAATGGTTACAAGTCCTGAAATATAATAGTTCGATACTACCGATAGTTTCTGAGGGGAGAGAGATGCAACTTCTTACTATTTCTAATTGCGCTTACTTCATAACATCTACTAGAGCAAAGCCGCTACAGTTAAACAAGTATCCTCTCAAGCGGACCCAGTTAGAAGATAGTTAACAAAAATAATTCAGTGCACAGAAGAGTTATTAAAACTGAAGCCCGCTACGCACAAACTTCATATTCGTACATTAACTCAAAGTTTATATGTTGAATATATCTATAGAAGCAATGAATACCAAATCTAAAATAAAACCAAGATATGAAGCATAAACGTCAGGGTCTCTGTTCAAGAACCTACTAGAATCACAGAATGAAGCCTGAAGGTAAAAGTTGAAGATAAAAGAGAGTAAAATTATCTCGTCAAAGAGTTCAGATCATACTTTAGCGGTCAGCCCTGCTGCTCGGCTAAAGGTCCCAATATTTATTGCATTTTGCCAACAGTTTTGTCATAAATGGCAATCTTAGCAGTAAAGTGTTGTATTTTTCATTGAAGTCGTCTAACAGTATCCACAAAGACAATAATGCGATAAAAAACCCTAATGGACGAAATACCACAAGACTAAAGACTAGAGTAGTCAGGTGCTTGCACGATGTGTTAGCGACCCTCACGAGAGCATTAAGTAAAAGAAAAAGCAAATAATGAAAAGGTCCTTTTCAAGTTTCGAAGACCAGTAAAATCCCAATCAGCATTACTAAATCTCATGTCAAGCGTTTCGATTTACGCACATTAAGCCAATAAAATAAAAACCTTTAGCACATAAAGGCTTGCAAAACATTGATACATAAGGCTGCATCAGCGTACATTAAAAGAGTGCGTCCTCAAAACAAAGCAACAGTGATGAAAACCAGCAAGATACTTCCCAATTCAACCCAGAGTTAAGGCCGCTTTTTTTAACCAATTCATTGTTTTCCTTTCTAGTCTTCCTAATGATGCACAGTGAAAACAAAACCAAATCACAATCATAACGGCTCGCATAAAATATTGCACAGAGATATTTTTTAACTATACATTTAAAAGAAAAAGTTCACGAACTTCCTCACAAAAATAACGGAATAAATCAATAACTCTGTTGATATCTGAACAAGTAGAAAGAACTTGTAAAGTAATACTACCGTAAACAACAATCGTACAATACTAAAAAAATGTTTCAAGTAAGATCACGATTTAACCAACCATAACAGTAAATTTCGATAGAGATTCATTTCAGATACAACCACAAACACATAAAATTATAGTGCCTTGGTTGAGAAGCTCATCACATGTTGGAAAGGTGAACTTAGTCTTAAAAAGAAACGGATACGATGAAAATCATAAAATAACTCTGACATGAGAGGTAAATACATCTTCATACGATACAAATTCTAAAGCCAAGTAGGATAACAAGAACGTAAAACAATCGTGAATTGATTTGAAAAGCGGTCTTAACTCAAAGAATAATATATTTCTCCTAGGACCTAGATTAATCACTGCAGCCACAATCGAAACGAACTCAGCAGTGTTTTCTGAGCACAAGGCTGATCAAAAGAATGAAGTTACCAAGGCGCTTGCGTCCACTTTCTACATCAAAATATAGGTGACTCATTCGTTGATTAAATAAAGGAGTTCAATCGTAACGATCTAATGAACCATATTTCTGAACGCACCCCATATTCCCAACTCAGCGCTGTTTCTCAAAAGCCGCTGTAAACATTTTTGGGCACAGGTTTCCCCCAAAGATAGTCTTTTGAGAACAAACGCATTCCCGCAGCATTTAGACTTCTTATCTCAATAAGCTGCTCTAGGTAAATTGCTGTAATCTGCAGTTTATTCTCAGGAGATCAGTCCAAATTGTACCTTCGATGTTTGGTATACATATACACTCCGACACTGAAAACTACAAAACACTGAACTGCCAATGCGTACAAAGAAAAAGATAGCTGCTCTAATACTCATGAACTACCCTGTTGACTGACGATAGAAAAGTGCTAGGTTTAAATATTCATAAACCATAAATGCTCTAACAATCAAAGAAACAAAATATTCTTATTTGAGATGACAAATTGCCCTTTCCCTATGCTTTACTGATTGACCAGCAAAAAAATGGATTGCTAAAACCCATGACTTGTTGCTAATGAAAGCAAATCCATTAGAACCACAATTACGAAAATTAAATAAAAACGTTCAAGGGAAAGCTTTTCTGGCAATAATTACCTGCAAGTAATTACAGTAACAGAGATTGCCAAGAAACGAAGAAAACAAGTTAAAACTTCCACAGTGGAGGAACACAGTAGGAAAAATATGCATTCAAAACTACAAACGTACTAAGCTTTGCATTAGATCTCTGAAAATATTCTTAACTATTTATCTTATTTTCCTCGTGAAGCGCAATGCATTTCGTACGACATGCCGCTTCAACAACACCATCGATCAAAAAGAAGAGACGAAAATAAAAGCAAATGCAATCGGTTATGGAACGCTACACCAACTTATACAAATGAAAGTACATTTATACATGAAAAATAAAATAAACTTCCATTTAAAACAACACTTGCGATAGATGCGAACAAAGAAAGATTAAGAGAGCTACTTAATTTACAATAAGTAGCACACGAAACTCCCAGAGAAACGCTTGGTCAAGTTATAATAATGAAACGCACTGTGCTTCATTTCACGTGAGGTTAGGGGACTATCGAAGATTGCTTAAATCGTGTTAGCAAGCTACATTAAAGTCTTCTTAAGGTACTCACTCCCTCGGGATGTTGAAGAGAATATATGCTATCAGCATGGTTATTCGATGCATGAAAAAAGAAGCTATTTGCAATCATGAACAGGGTAACACACTTAAATAGCCACTAATGATAATGAAATGATGTTGAACTGATATTACTTAAGAATAAAACTACTTATAGCATGAAACTTTGACAGAAACGCAATCTAAATTCTTTCACTCAACATAAACTTCAGAAAATTGTAAGCCACAAATCTTATACGAACAGTAACAAGTCTACCAACTACATAACCAGTAAATAACGAAGCTATCTCTACAGCACTACCCAACACTCCATCACCGAGTTATAATTGCCCTGCATCTGGGCGTGGTTTCCCAGAGACACAAGAAAACGACGAACCAAATGATGGGGTAAGTCTATCAAAAGTCAAATGTAAATCATAACTGATTTGGAAAGACTAGTTTTAGCGTCCTGAAACAGTAAACGAAAATCTGTGAGCTGTGGTGTACTACAATGGTTTCCAGCTCCTAAACACGAGTTAAAAAAATGGAAAGTACTAATCCAAGCTGTGAAGGCAAGAAAAATGTCCACAAAATTCAAGTATACAAACCCAAAATAAAATGTTTAAATATTAAACTAATATAATACATGAAACGTGCAGTTCTTGATATTATGAGATATAATCCACGGTACCCATCTTATATGATTCATTGTGAAAAATATTTTTTTCGTAAAATACATTCATTGAAAAAATTTCGCCTTATCTTTTCCTTTTGCTCAGATGAAATAATTTCCATAAAACTGAATTTATTATTGACATAACTACTTGATGCATAACATCTCAAATCTATTTTAACGAGCATTAAAATGTGTATCAACGAGAGCTAATGATTAATATGAAACTAACAAAATCGACAGAATAACAACGACAATCAAGAATTTTATACAGGTAAACAGAATTGTATTCTTCAGCAACAAATAATATCTATGTACAAACTCTTGCCACAGTACCAACACATGACGATAACATCTCGTTTGAATCACTCAAACCCCGAATAATTGCAGCATACAGTTATCATTAACAAAGTTATTCCCATTGAAAAAAAATTATGAATGAATCCTTTAAATTTAGGAATGAAAGTTGAGACAAGAATACGAACAATAAAAACCAGTCTAATGTAACCACGCTAAAACTGAATTTATAAATAGCCATTTCCCACGCACTCGCCCCAATAAAGATTTATACAATTTGCAAAGGTTTCTACAAGTTAAACATAGACGTCATAGGTCAAACGACTTTGCCACAAGAAAAATAACGTGAGAAGAACCTCCAAAACATTCTCTGAACAAATAAATGTCAAGTTGCACAGCGTACAATGCAAAAGAATGCACAAGTAAAATTATGAAAACAAAATTATACAGAATTATTTGCTACAGAGATAAAATCAAATAATAGAAATGGGTGACAACAAGTAATTCGTGTTAGACTATTCTGCCACAACTTTCAAAATAGAAAACAAAGAGTAGCATTTGTGTCTAGCCGACATATTATTGGCTACAAGGCATAAGTTAATAAATCAACACTTTCCTGGCCGCTCCAGTAAATTACTAACTTCAGCGATATGAGAGTGCGAACGATATTGTAAAATATCAAGTTCCATTTCAACAATAATAGTTTACAGGATATTTGTAAAATTTTACCTATAGTTCTAATTGAGAGTCGACAAATTTCATGAAAACCAATAATTCCGACGTACCACAACTATAACTCTAATCATCTAGAAGAGATACCAAGTGCAAAAAACACTCGCAAGCACAGCCGCGACCAGAAAGACCTATCAATTATTTTCTCTAGAAATACCTCAAAGTTTGCGGAGTTCTTACGACTAGTTACATTGGTTAACACTAGCAAGGATGTGGTTCAGCAGAAAAATTCAATTTTGCTTCTCATGGTGTACTCTTTCTCGGTGTTTTCATAGAACTCGATTGCCTGAAAGAGAAGAAAAAGAATTAGCTTTAAACAAAGGCAGGAAACGATGAACTAGCCTAATTATCATACACATCCTACCCACATGGGCATATATCATAGAATAACCATTGAGCGTCAAACTACAACACAATTCGTCCCAACACAAGATTTGGTTCCAACGCAAGCCTATGTATGTATAATACGTCCGTATCGACAATCCAAGCAGCATTCTGATTACACCTCGCCAAGAGATACGTTATTAACATACAATACTTTTCCACAAACATCTACAAAATCCACACTAGACCTCACAATAGGAAAGAAATTAAACTTCCACCAACGACAATACTCCTACCTAGAAGTGATGCACATATCCCCAACCGCATCCGCAAATATCAGCATCATTTTTAAACTTGGATCTGCATCCCCAATTTTCAATGCAGATAAATGATGCCACACTATTATTATAGTTATTGATTTATTTTTTCGATTTCTGTAAAAAAATGCACGGGGTATCCCCTGATGATTTTTTTTTAATTTTTCGGTGCATTTTTTACATAAATCGAAAAAACAAATCAATAACTATCATAAGAGTCGGGCGTATAAGCATGCATGGAGCACAAATATGTAGAAAACGCAAACAAATAGCGATGAATGGTAGAATAATTGCCAAAATATCCATGGCATCCCACAACTAAAATAAATAAAAATTGTCATTTTTAGATACAATAACGGAACAATCTACACGAACAGAGTCGTTTTATGTTGCCTTCAATCGTTGACAAAACTGTATACCAAGTTTTATGACATTCTGAGACATTAACCGAAAAACTCGAAAAATTTCATCAGGGGATACCCTTTCCTTTTTTTACAAAAACCGAAAAAAAATTAAATCAATAACTACCATAAGAGTTGGGCGTATAAGCATGCATGGAGTACATATATGTAGAAAACGCAAACAAATAGCGACAAATAACAAAATAATTGCCAAAAGATCCATCGCATTCTCCAACCAAAATAAATGAAAACTGTCATTTTTAGATTCAATAATAAAGGAACAATCTACACAAACAGGGTAGTTTTATATGTTACCTACAATCGTTGTCAGAACTGTATACCAAGTTTCATGACATTCTGAGACATTGACAGAAAAACTCGAAAAGTTTCATCAAGGGATAGATACCCTTTGCTTTTTTTACAGAAATCGAAAAATTAAATCAATAAATATCATAATAGTTTAGTGTATAAGCATGATGCAGTACGAATACGTGAAAACGCAAAAAAACACAAAAGAATCAGAGAATAATTGCCAAAGATCCAGAGCATCACTCCAGAAAAAGTGTAGATGGAAATGATTCCTTTTAGATACGACAGCGGAACAATTTCCATGAATTGAGCTATTGTTTGTTGCCTATAATCGTTGCCTGAACTGAATGAAATGAGAGCAAGGTTTGATAAATTCTGTACAACGACATGTATGTCGTTGCAACTCTTTTGGATCCGAGATTCAGGGGGAAATTCGTGGAACCATATGCGCATCAAAGATGCATTGCAAATTTTGGGTTAATATGTGAAGAAATAAGAAACACACAAAGGAGAGAAAAATTATTGGAGACAGATGTACCTAGTGGCATTGAAAGCCTGACAGGCCCAATGTGCGTCTTATTCTCGTCAGCTAGCGATACTGAACCTCTTTGCCTAACAGATATTTCCAAAGAAACTACCACAATCATTTACAAATATCAAAGAATGAAACGCATACAGATGTCAGAAGACCCTCTCCTCTGGTGGCGCACGAGTGCACAGGCGTACCTTCCCTTGCTACATTTGCTAGGACATACTTAGCCTGTCCCTCCAGCAGTGTAGCCAGCAAGCGCCTATTTGGTGAAGCTAGCATCATCTATGATGAGAAGACATCCAGGTTACCTCCTGAGCGAGCACAGAAACTTTGGTTTTCATAAAACAACTTCCCAATAATTCCCAATAATCCCAATAATAAAACAACATCCCCTCCATCGTGCACTCGAGCCTGGCGGACTTGTGACGATGTAAAATAGATAGCCCTACAACACCACCAGCTTGGTCGACTGGTGAGCGAATCCGCTAGCGAGCGGGAAGACCCGGGTTCGAATCCATGGTTGACGCGGCTAGAATTGCGGCATGGGACTCAGGTAACCGAATAATTATCGAAGTGATTATCCGACCCAAGAATGGGCCAGAAGGTTCGTTCCTATAGCCTCATTCTATTCTATTCTAATTAGCTACAAATATTAAATGTAAGTAACAGCCTTTTCTGAATTGGTGGGGGCAGGGAAAAGAGGTTTGTGAGGTGCATTTGAGTTAGGTCTTCATCCTGCATTCTGGTGACACAGATGATCAAGCCACTCAATACTATTAATTTCAAATTTGAGCTTTTTATGTAATAATTTTTCATGCATAATTTCATTTACTAGCCCACAAATTCCTAAACTAGTTCATTCATTAGTTCCATTCATTAAAGAAATTATTTAGAATAGAATAGAATGAGGCTATAGGAACGAACCGTCTGGCCCATTCTTGGGTCGGATAATTACTTCGATAATTATTCGGTTGTTTACCCAAGTCCCATGCCGTATCGTGACAGACTCATTTTTCAAAGCTCAATAGAAAAAAGACAGAACATCCGCATCCACGGATATTGAAAAATCCACATTAGGACCATCTTTACTCCTAACTGCTTATGTCACTACAGTATTTAGCAAAACGAAAACTGCGTACTAAATCACTTGATACCGCATCACCCTCGACCAACCCAACAAAGTAATCTAGCATATCCACATTTGAATCCACCTAACACCTGACACACGAGCCATCAACCAAATGCTCACACATGTGTACATGACTCAGTTGATAGCGTTCACGTAGCTTACTTGAGAAGCTGTAAATACTTGCAAGCAACGCTCATTTACACTGACTTCTGCCGTACCAATACCGCAATTCATTAATAAATACACTGACTTCTGCCATACCAATACCGCAATTCATAAACAAATACACTGGAACTGCAGAGGGTACTTCAACGTATCCCTGAGGAACAGCAAATCAGACACGTAGTGCCCAGCCCCACTTCGTGACGGGTCTTACGAAGAACATGATGCTAAATTTTCCGGAATTACGGCACTTTCTATTCTCACTTCACAATGAGTCGCTTAAAGAACATAAGAAGTTTTTGAAATAAGGATGTCATCTTACTTCAGCGACTAAGGGGTTCTCTAAAGTATATGATATTCTCCAGACTGCATTACTGCACTTCTGAGTTACATTCTGTAAGAATTATACTGTGCAGTCGTGACGCATCTGGCCCAAAAGCAGAGCACTGACTAATAAAGATTACATGGCACAGAAAGAATGCAGACAATACTACGGAAAAATACATCATTTTACAGGGGTTCACTGGAATAACACATCAGCCCCTCCCTGAAAGAATGAAGCGTAAAATAAAGAACAAGGGCTGCTTAACTTCGTAACAGCAATCCGTAGTAGATTGTCGTAATCCAGTGCTGCTATATCTGCTACAATTAGCTAGAAATTCAGAGAAATAGAACGTGACCTAGAGACGCTCAACAGCACAGACATTATAAGCAAAGCTTTCTAAAGAAATCTTCGGGAATAAAAGAGCGGAATCTCTCATGCGCAGCGTTAAGTCCCCAAGATACGCCAGCGAACAATCTTTTCAGCGCAATCTCTCCCATTACAAAGTTTTGCAGCGTCAGAGACTAGCCAAAACCTTCAAGGAATCCAAAATAAAGTTTTCAACTTCGGCTAACGCATAAAAACAAGTTAATGTTCTAGCAGTTTCACCTATATGTATTGGTTGGAAAGTTACCACCGATCAAAAAATTATAAAACTGAGACTATTATCAAGTTAATAAAGCTATTTTACTTAAGTGAAGTCCTAAACAATCACATAAATATTGAAACAATAAGTTCGATGAAAGCTAGATGAAAGAGTTTTTCATGCAGCCCGCAAAATTGGAGTCATAACATTCAGCTTGTCACAAAATATCTGCGATTAGACACAGAATAACTATACTTACACTTTTAATATCCTTTGCTAGTTCAGTCATTTGTAGCTCATGAACTTTTTTGAGCTTCTCCTTGCCTTTCCCCTGTTTCATAGCGTTCATTTTCCTCTCTTTGATGAAGCGGCCTGTATTGTTCTCATTTTTCTCCTTTAGTCTACGGTCCCGGTCAGCCTTGTTCCGTAGCGTCTTGTCAGCGGCAACTTCCTTAGCAGTCTCCACAGCCACCTTCGCTTGTGCAGCTTTCATATCTTTGTTCTCCCTGTAAAAGGTGGATTTTAGATCGCCTGTAAATAGCGAGCCTTTGGCTCATGACATCATTCATTAGAGTTGGGATATATCATAAGTGATATAAATGAATCATTAAGTAGAAAAAATGGTTGTAAATATTTAAAAATCAAAAATTTATGATAAATTTGATAATTCTGCTAACCTAAATAAATGGTAATACATTACCGTACAAAATTCCTAATGCTAAATTGAATACACTGAAAATACGCTACGATTCTTCAAAATCAGTAGTTAAATTTTTGATCCGAATTTCAATGCCAATACATACATAAACTCAATCTTTAAAATTTAGATTCGTTATCAAATACATTACAAAAAAGTATAAAAATAATCCCCAGCACTAAATAGATATTGAAATGATCTATCAAAATAGAAAACACGGCAGCATTTTTCCAGTTATTGATGTTTCCAAAATAGAAAAATGGAAAAATATTTGCAACACAAAAAGTATCACTCACCCGGCGCAATTAAATAAACGATGCATTGATCTTTCTACAATTACTGTTTAAATTTAAGAACAATTTCTAACAATTGGTTGACTTTTGTACGTACAAAGTGAATGTAGGAAAGTGAACCATCTTATATATAACACACCTTTCTTAACTCTTCAGATAAATTACAAGACTAAACGTTGTTATTATTTGTCTTTGCGTTGACACAAGAGATCCACTACATTAGAAATGATTTTCTTTAGTACGAGATATGCTAATTTTACAAGATTATTAATTAATTGAATACGCCTTGAGTAATGATCCCTTATTAGCATTTCAAATTTTAATCGCAACAACTAAGCAACTCCTTTGGAGCAAGTTATTTTAAAAATAACTGAAAATGAAATAAACAAATTCAAAAATTCGAATTATAATTTTCACTCTACTGAACATCATGGTGAGTAATAATGACTAAGGATAAAATATTTTTCAACAATAATGAAAAATTTGGGAAAAAAATCCCCTTTCTGAAGCCGAATCTCCTTTCAATTCATGTAAGATACGAGTTTCTATTGTAAAACGAAAATAGTTTGAATTCTAAAAATTAAAAATAACACGGTGAGAGATTCTTATAAGCAAAAAATTCAATACTATAGTTAGCAGAGTGCTTTTATTTGTTGAAATTCTATGTTACCTCTTATGAATTAATTACTGTACTGAGTACTGTATAACATATGTAAATTTATTTATAATCTATGGCCATTCATTAAATACATCCTAATATTTTGAAGCAAAATCCAGTTCATTATCTTGATCAAACCGTCGATGAATGATCACGCCGGAAACAAATTTTTCTGCACAAGAAACTTTTCTTTCATTCTCATTCTCCACAAGCATTACAGCCAATTGAAAAACAAGAAAACCTACTGGTTGTATCTCTCTTCCAATTTTTTCATTTGGTTAGCTTGTTCAGCCTCCATGAGCTTTCTGAGGATGTCTTCTTGGCTCTTGAGATGCTCCTTGAGCATGGACCACTCTTCTTTGCGATGTCGCTCCATCATGTCTGACCATTGCTGCATCTGCTCCGAGACCATCGCTTTGATGTTTGGGTCATCCATCACCTCCCTAGGAACACATCCGCACAAGTTAATACCTGGACATCCGAAAACAATAGCGATGTATGGAAATTATTGGTAAAAAAAAGCATCCTCAATCCCTTCTAGTGCCATGTACAAATAATAATTGAGACCCGTGTAACAATTGGCCAGTAACCACATGAGCAAGAACTGAGACTCTTGGAACTAAGTAAAAATTCAAAAACTGTAAATTATATCCTATAATAAATAGAAAATAAAGCGTATTATTTAACAACTTTTACAAGTTCACTAAAATTTCCTATTTTTCAAGTGGAAATTCGACAGTTTTGATAATTTGGTCGCTGTAAAAATACTTATGGTCAATATTGAAACAAGTTTCGATTTACCGACATTGTGAACGAGATTACAAAAAATATGCAACAGAAAATGTTTTCATTAATTAAGTGAACGATAAATCAACTGAAGTAATTTTTGTACTATACTTTGTTACTAAGAAAGTAAAAGAAATCTTTCTAAAAACTTTAGTTCAGTTGTTTCAATAAAAAATGAAAATTAAAAAGAAACAGTGACGTGCTTAGAAAGAAATAAATATGCATAAATCCTAATAGAGAAAATGGATCACAATTAACAAACATGCAAAACACTCAAAGTGAAAGATGCCACAACCAGAAATGAAACGTTAGTAGGAATTAAATACGTGAAAAGGTTGTAGCCAATGCTAACAAAACTACCATGATAACAATATTTATTCGAACAAAAATGAAGAATAAATTCCCACGCACAAATAAAAACACATAAAACCAACACTTAACTTAAGTTATGAAATACCCCCGAACCACATAATATTATGATAAAATACAAAATACTTTAATGTATTTTTAAAATGCATTTTGTCGCCCCAATTATACTGCAAACAAATAATCTCCAAAACTCTTCACATAAAATGTTACAAAACCACTAAGATTTAGATCTGCGGATGAAAGACAAATGTCCAGAGCAACCATAAAATTCAACTTACTTGATGATATGGGAATACTTAAATTTAAATTGATGAACTGTTAAAATTGTTTAAATTAAAATTCAAACTAATAAAAATAATTACTACCCACTTCACTCGGTCGTCAAAATAGAAATAGCTGGTCACAATACAAAATTAAATAATTCAAACAGTAAATGCGTATATCAAAGAAAAATATACGTCACAAAATAAGTAACGGCCTAAATGCGTACGATGCACCAAAAAGTACAAAAATAAATTCGCGGCTTACGTATTTGTCCTCGAAAAACACAAGCAAAACTCAGCAAGAGATGCACGCTGAAAAGGTTAAACATACAATTTCTTTATTTCTACACGTTGCCTACAACGAGGGGTCGACACCAATGCATTCTGAACGATTCTTCTCATGACATTAATGTTAGTCCCACCTACGTCGCAAACGTGCTAAACGTGATCTTCACTAATGACTCTTTATTAATGAATAGCGCGTGCACCAAAAGTACGTGAATATAATTTACACAAACAGTTAATCTAGAGCAAGACAAATAGGTAGCTTAGTTCAAAATTTTGCATTTCATATTCATTCGTGTAAGATTTAACCAATTCAATTCAATAAGTTCAAAATTAGTTCTTTAATGGCAAGTTTTGACGGTCCGACAAAGGTGGGATTAGCCTTGTATCCCTAACAAAATTTTCGACAAGAGGCAAGGCATTAATAGAAGAAGCTTACAAGATGGGTCCCTCTGGCGCTTTATCTTCATGCCAGGGTAAAGTTTTGAACCTGCGAGCAGGAGGCGGTGACACACAGGGGATCGAGCGAGTTCTGGATTAGAGAGAAAAAACAAAAGAAGAAACAACATTTACAAGCTTAGCACTAACTTTAATACTGCACAGAAGACGACAATGGTATGGTCAACGAATACGTACTGAACACAAAGGAGTAGATTATTACGTGAATCTAAAGAGAGACGCAAGAAAGAGAGACGAGATATAAAAGCTAAAATTTAAAATTTTAGAACGTAAATATCTACTTTGCGAAAAACTCTACAATACCAAAAACTAAAAAAAGAAAGTTTTCAACGTACAACTACTCAAAACAAATTGCTACAAGACGAAAGCTATTGCCTTGGCGCTTTTCCAACAAGGCATAACGATAATAACTCGGTTTCTCATTTCTTAGAGTCAGTTTACCGATATGCAGAGTGCAGTTTCATCGAACAGCAAGGCATGCAATAATAAATAAACCAATTTGTGCCACAACCGAAGGCTTCCATGGACCAAAGGCCGCACAGTATTTCCATCCGAGAATATTTAGTGAACTTTAATGTCACTGGCAACACATGGAACAGTGATTTAGGGTTTTATAATGGTCAAATTAACGTATTTTACGATTAAGCATAAAATTGACATACATTTTGTTCGGAACATTTAGTAAAAGGTTGTGCGAATTTTAAAATAACATGAGTTGCTTTCTTGCAAACAAGCGTAAAAATTGCACTAACTAGAAGCTGCAAACACTTGGCAATTGCTGCTGTATCCAAACAAACCAAAACGAACAAAATCATTTTTCAAAAAATAAAAAAATGTCACTGATGGGACAAGATCTAGTATATTATATGGCAATTTATGTTTCAAACATTTACTATAGTTATAAACTGATTAGGCTAGCATTGTATTAGACTTCGATAGAAGAGAGCAACTCTATAACAAACACATACAGAGAAAATGTTTGCACAAATATACTAGATTTCCGCAACCAGCTACAAACTACTGATAGAGAGTAATAAATCCTCGTTTGATCTTAATTTAGAACTACGGTGGCCGAAGGTGAGTGGCCGTAAAAGCGCACCAATTTGTGGTCGGTAACCGCTTTGTAGTGATAAAGTATATTGTCATTATCGAAGCGAAGACGTCACCGGTTTAATTCCCTTCAGAAGTGCATATTGAATACTTACCAAGGTCAAAAAGCATGCTAGTACTTAAAGGTTTACTGAAATTGAAGCCAAATGCATGTACAGCAGAGTTTGGTATACAAGTCATCTCGGGCAAGTTGAAAAAACTATTGATACGTGTAACTGAAGCTCCGAAAATGCAGAGATAAACAAAATGCAACACAAGTAAAAACAGCACAGAGAAAAAGAATCCTCATTCTTAAATAATTGATGCTTAGAAGAAAAAACAGGAACACGAATAAAAATAAACGATTAAGAAAATGGTTCTGTGAAAAATAAAAGAAAATAGAAATAGAGTGAGAATAGGTAATAAATGAAAGAAAGAGAACAAAATAAAATGTTATAAATTTTTACTGCGAGAGCCTTACCATAAAGTAGAATAGGATGATCAGAAGTTAAAATTAATACTGAAAACAATGACGACGTAAACAGAGGATGCAATTGGAGTGGGAAATTGAAAAAAAAAACAAATTTGAACAGATATGGGTAGATAGATACAGATATAATTGAAAAAGTTAAATAAAATGAAAGGAAACAAAGAGTACTGCAAGCAAGAAGAAAGCATGTCTTACTTTTTGCCCTTGGACACCTTATCGATGGCCCCGCATTGCTGCTTCTGCACCGATAGTCGCTCCTTGGCGTGCCTCTTACGCATGGCATCCAGCTCCTTCTGTTGCTTCTTCGTAGACTTGAGGAAATTCTTCTGTGACCTCAGCGTCTCCAGCGTGATGGGTTCCAGCTCCAGCTCCTCTGTGGACAAATTATACACATAAACGGACCGACCGTGCTTAATTCTTACAATAAGTTAGTTGCTGCGTATAATATCAACAACACGATGAATTGGGACATAGAATTCACTGGAGTTGTACTAGCTACTTTTGTAGCCCAACCCTGATAAGGCAACTCTGAACTTCTTGTATCATTATCACAGAGAAATTCATTATAATTCTTACTCTTGTTTTTCACAGTTGAAAATTTACTGCATAACTGTAAATTTGAATACCTGCTTAGAAATATATTAACTAACGAATAACATCTTCTGTAGAGTTTTTTTCTCCTAATACCGGTTGAAATTATTTGGAGTTCAATTTTCATTTCCCCTGCTTGTACGTGCAACATATATTGCTTGGCTGTGCCATTGATTGGGCTTGTTATGTATTGCAGAACTTTGCTTCTTTAGTTTGAGATACCTTACCACTGCATGATAGTTCCTCAAGTGAACTCCTCTTTATTTCACTCGGTTCCACTTTCCCTTAAAAAAACGAGTAATGAATTATAGTTATCTGTAACTGTATTCCTAGCAGTGTGGGACCATGCCCTGTTCACGCTCCTAATTTTAGATCCAAAGTCGTAAGTTACCCATAGTTGTATAGTTCCAACATTTTTCAATGGCCTAATTTTTACAGTAGTCACATTTCTTTGTATCCATTAACCCTGGAGCACTGAACATGGGTACAGGTGTCACTAGCCTCGGGCAAACTATACACATGTTCAGTGTTCCACGGTTAATTAATTGTACACATTTTCAATAGGGAATGAATTTCTTACACATTTTCATTTTTCACATTTTCATTTGTTGCTATAATATCGGTGGTAGAACTGAAGTTCTACCATCTCTTAGCACTTTCAATACTTAACCGTGAAAGCAGTTAACGACTTTATTTCATCTGCGGTAGGCAAACGTCAACAATAAAGAGCTTAACATAAAGTATGTAACAGAAAGTCTATATGTTATTCAAGTCTAAAAGAACAAATAGCACAGCTCTATGAAATCATAATTGAATGCTAATTCATAACAGATTGGTTTCGTGAAAAACTTCAAAACAGTCTGTGTTTGCATAGCACTCTTTATAACACAGTACCCTTTTCATCTTTCTTTGCATCGCCAGAACCGGCGCCCCCGCCACCCGTCTTCTTGCTTCCTTTGCCCACAATTTTGATGTCTTTGGTGTTGATGTCAGCGGCTTCGATGCCCATTGCCTTCATTTGCTGCTCTCGCTTCTCTTGAGCACTCATGAAGGCACGCGGGTCCGACAGGGCGTCCATCAATTCTGCAAAACGTAGACCAAGTTATTAATTATAACTGAATTTGACTGATTGATTGACTCTAGCTCCATGAACGAAAAAACGCCTTAACAACAGGATTGCTCCAGGACTGATAAATAATACACCAGGTCGCAGAGTACCCAATAAAAAACTGCAGTGTTCATGTGCTATATTATCATCTAGAAGACTATCAAATACGAGAATAAAAAGCACTGTGGCATTATGTAAAGTCTACGGATGGGGACGAAGTGGTGAGAAATAATCGAAAAAGACAAAGTTCATGAGGAACTGTATGCCTAAAAAAATTCCCCTCTGAGTCGCGTACCAACTTTTTGTAGGAGAGTCATAGAAGCAAATTTAAAAGTCTTGGTAACTATCATGCATTCCTTTGTATAAGAAAAATTCAATGAACGTATATGAAACTTCAGCCATTATTTAAACTAGGAAAGTATAATTACTCTTATAAGATGAATTTCTGCTTGCAATAATATCAGATTTAATATTTATTTAATTTAATTGCAATTTATAGACTCCTCTTCAATGAATACAGATTAGTCACCATGCATTAGTTAAAAGCTTTGATTTATAGAAAATTGAAACATGATGGTTGATAATCAGGCTTCAACCGTTTAAAACTTTAGAATCATTCTTACTTAAAATCTCGTACACGAAGAATTTTAATAAATGATATTTCTATACGATCATATTATCAGCAACGAAATCCAAATACTACGCTATAATTTTTAACCTTGTTTTGCAATGACACACAATGTTCGCTCAATATATCGACAAATTATTAAAGATCATATCATCATTTGAAAAGATTAAAACAAAACAAGTATAGAACTTCACTAACGTGAGATAAAATACAAACATTATACTTCTGTTTTAGGACCTCTACACAAACTATAATTTTACTTTCAAGAAACAACCACCATGTTGCAGAAGTTTGAAAATAACTTTAATGCATGCATGCATGAACCTCTTCCTAACTATGCAATATTAAATAGACCGCTGGGACTATTTATCAATACTATCAGAAAAATGGAAGCTGAAAACCCACAAAAGGTATAAAATGAGAAAGCTAGCTCACCTCCCAGGCCATCGGGAACGTAGATTTTGAGTTCAATGTTACAAAAGAGCATAGGCAGTGACATGGGGAAGTTGCCTTCAGTTCTCAAGGAAATGTGCCTGTAGCCACTCATCAAGCCGTCAAGAGGCAAGATCCTCTGACCGAGCATTTTGCCGTTCTCATCGTACACACCAAAACGAAGAACTGCCAGGTCTGGTAACACAACCTGTAATTAAGAATGTTGTGAGGGAATTACTGCTGTAACTTTCATTTCTTGGAAAATAGGGAAATCTTCGACCCTAGTAACACATTATCATAGAATTATCTTTGGTTCACCTGTTTAACGACAGATATCGTAGTTTACCAAATGATTTTGCCTTCGATTTTTAAAGGTGCATATCAAAAACAAGCAAATTCTGGATGGTCCAAAATAACAGAGAAACGGTAAAAAAAAACTCTGTCTCATACATTCACCGCTACACAAGCCGGCCCAGAGACACGCACGTATATAATTTAAGGTGACAGACAATACTTGAGTCCGACAGTTCATAATTGTTTACTATAGCCCATTTATATCACTTACTCTCATCAGCATGCGGACTTCTTAAGCAATAATACTAATGTTTTGGAACCTAATCGCATTAAGACCACTTCAGAAACATATTTAGTGGTCACTTGTAATGTTCATTGAAATTACTTCCAAGTGCACACTCTCTTAATATCTATGAACACGTCAGTCAAAAAGTGCTCCTCAAAATTCATACCAATCATTCATCACTATTTAGCTATAGAGAAAAACTACCTACATCAATTATCAGGCCTCCGAGCTAATTTAGCCCTCGATTTCGAAAGCATAAACCTTGACCAAGTTGATACATGAATGCCTTATCAGGCTTTTCCTGAGTATGTTGTTCAACTTTCAAAATCTGGATGGGACTGTGTTGCTACTTACTGGTGCGAAAGAAAATTTCACACAAATGATTTTGCTTGATACAGCGCAATTTTAGCAAAAGTAGCTTTTCGACAGAAAAGCGACAATAAATGGAAAGCTTTTCATTACAAATGAATAAGACAATCTTACTCTGGTAGTTACCTTACCTGCAAGCACATTTCATTCCACAGGAAAGGCGTGAAACTTTTGCATACATGTGGAACATATTCAATCTCAGCACGCTAAGCTAACCTTTCTGAATAAGAAGGGTTCTTCGTTGTACTGTGGATTAAGGCCGTTAGCAGGAACCATCCTCGTACGAAACTCCTTCCGGATGGTGTCCGTAGGTAGACCGTACATGTCCACCTCAACGTACGTGCCCACCTTCTTGTCGGATAAAAACTGGCCGGCAATAACCTGTAGGTAGACAATTCCTATAGTAAATGCGTACAAACAAAACAAAACAAAAACGTATATTTCCAATAAAGTTGGTACATAAGAAATGTAACAGCATTGGTTTTTAAAAATGCCTTATCATAAAATCCTTAAGTGGTAGGTATTCTATGCATAGTATCATAGATGATAGATACATAACGTAAAATGTACTGTGTCCATTACACAGTGCACAATACATGTGATGTGCAGTGATGTACACACAATGTACGTAATATCTATTTTGAAACTTCCACATTTCAATACTTTTTAATCATTTAACGTACGTAGAAAATTGGTCACAGAGGTAGGTACAAACAAAGCTACTACAACCTACGCTACAGCGATGATGACTGTCAGGTTGGTGACTTGTCAGCCATCCAACAATAGCGTTACGTGTATGAAATCATCTCAGCAAACCATACAAACGCGTAATTGTCTACGCATTGAGCGTATGCATGAATATATTTGTTGTTGTTCTAAAAATGGCATTATGTTTTCATATCTATATACTGGATATATTTATTTTTAAGCTAGAAGGTAAAAGCACCTGTTCATTTAAGCTCTAATTGTATGCTCATTTCAAATATTTTTCTACTATTTTTTCTTCTATATTGGAATTAATTTGTGCTGTATAAGAACACATCACAAGTGGTTTCCCCGTGGACAATACTTTCAAGAATGTCAGAAAGGTACACAGTCATCCCTTACTACTTATCGCTTCACCGATGCGATGCCGGTTTCACTATACCGCCGATTTTCTGATTAACATACCTAAATTTATATAAAGACTGCAAAAATGTTGTATTGCTAAAATCCACAACTAATAGGTACTCTTATTTCTTGTATATTTCAATGTTTAGCGATTAAAATAATTTTTCATCGGAAAACTTCAATACTGTGCATATTAAAAAAAATGATCACTAAAACATTGAAAGGGTACCAAATGCCTAAAAAATCCACGCATACGACAATCGCTTTTTAGAACATATGACAAAGCCATGGGGCTCCTCGGTTTACCAAGATAATTTCCTACAACAGACACTATTGGTGGATGGTCGAGAAGTTACATCAACATCATTGTCATTGCGCAGGTTGTAGTTTCTTCGTTTATGAGTGCCCATAATAAATTTTGTACAAACGATTAAAACTATTAAAATGTTAGAACTGTTTAAAAATATGTATGGTATATTGCATACTGTACAATATACAAATTAAATACATTATAGGCATTATTTATAAAATAGATGCAGAATGTGCATATAACTCTATAGTATTTTTGTCAAGTATCTTCAAAATCGAGTTAAGATTGTTGAAAGGATCTAGGGGTGTAAAATGAGTTTATAAGAGCGTGAAAAAGGTTAATAACATTGTTGAAAGGGTTTAAAAGAGGCTCTAAACATTTATATATAATAAAATACATGTTCATACTTCGTAGACTTTCGCACATGGCGAGGGATTTAGGAACGTAACCCCCGAAATGGGGGAGGAATGGCAGCATGACAGGAGGCTAGCATGACAGGAGGCTAGCATGACAGGAGGCTAGCATGACAGGAGGCTAGCATGACAGGAGGCTAGCATGACAGGAGCCCAGCATGACAGGAGCCCAGCATGACAGGAGCCCAGCATGACAGGAGGCTAGCATGACAGGAGCCCAGCATGACAGGAGGCTAGCATGACAGGAGGCTAGCATGACAGGAGGCTAGTGTTACAGCAGTTGCGTGAATGACTGGATTGATGTTCACACATTCTCCATACACGCGTAGAAATTATCGTGGTCTTGTATTCTTTTTTACACATGAATAGTTTAGTGATAACCCACCGACACCCCGAGCTGGGCGGCAATGACACCATCCACAGGACTCTCGGCAAATGGATCGAAAGTTTTGTCTACTCTTCTCATGAAATCAGGCTTGAGGAGGTAGCCGCAGTTGCCGTTGTACTCGAACTTGCCCTGGTTGAGCTGCATTGGCAAGTCCGGAGTTTGGTAGTTCAGAGATACCATTTGGCATCCAGCGTTCCAGAACACCTGTAATACACGACACAAGTGAGCTTGAAATTCAGGTAAATGTGCACACACAAACTTACCGAGCGTAAAGCAGTGTAAAAAATAAAGTCAAATCCATAAATGTAAAAAATAATGAGCTATAATTGTAAATAAAATAATATTCTTATATAATATGTATTTGCAGAAGAAATTACCATTGGACAATTATTTAACGTACTATAATACGTTAAATAATTGTCATAGAATTGAAATAATAAATAATTGTCCAATGGTAATTTCTTCTGCAAATACATATTATTTAAGAATATTATCTTCTTTATAGTTTTTGCTCATTATTTTTTACATTTCTAGATTTAACTTTATTTTTTACACTGCTTTACGCTCGGTTAGTTAAGTTAAGTTTTTTTTCTATTGCAAATAATTATTTGCAATAGAAAAGAAATCTGCATTTATAACTGCTTTCTCTACAACACAAATATAAGTTATAACAAAAATCTTTGACTTGAAACACAAAGTCTAAGGCATCATAAATCAATTTAATCGATACATAGAACAGCAAAAACATTTAAGCCAAACGCCTCAGTAAAAATACACTTAATTCCAACTTTAGCAACAGAACACTATCACCACCTAGGTCTAAATAAATTTTTCAATGTCGATTAAATCAATTAAATTCCTAGTCACATGACTAATACATACCAATAATAGACATGAGTGTTATTATACTATTGTACCGATTATCTTGTGTGACTATTCTTAAAGCGCAACTCACAAGATGAGAGCTAACTAATATTTCGTTGACGTAAGTCACCGTCAGCACACAGTTCAAATTTCAGAAAATTGTAGCAAAGTTAAAAATCAAGTGGAAGTGGACGACGCTAACCTGAGGCATATAATTAGAAGAGTCGACCCTTGCTCCTTTAGGGTAGATCCTGGACATTTGTCTCTTGTTGTAGTTGACGAATTCTATGGCCTGGGTTTTGAGGTAACCCAATCCTGCAGTCTCCGAGAAGCTTGACATGTTGTGGTGGACGTTCTTCTCTGCAAGAACAGCGCATAGAAATATCAGAATAAAGTCGATTACTCGACAATCCTGGGTTAGTAGAAAAGTTATATCGAAATTGAATTTCAGAATACAGCTGGCAAGCTCTGATTAGCAGCTGCATGTTGGGAATAACAAAAATTGAAGCATTATCATTCAACCATATACGTATTACAAAAACTTACAAACAGTTGAATTCCCGACGGTTAATTTTGATACTTGAAACAGAAACAACCATAAAGCACCAACAATTAAAGCGTGAAATATTACCCACCTCACCGCGACGACAAATGCTACTTAAGCAAAGCTTCAACTACGTTTAAAATTAGGAACTGAGCAGAGAAGAAGGAAGAAGAGTGAACTGGAGAGCATAAATTATTGAAAAAATAAGGCTACTTCTTGGCAGAAGACAAAGACTTTGGTTAGAGAGATAAAAAAATAGGAGGTTCACATCAAGATCTCCGGTGCTAACTTCTCACGCTCGTAAACTGATACGAGTGAGGGGAGAGGATGATGGAAGCCTCTCATCTGTACGACTACATCTTTTCTGCATAGAAAAGGCTGCTTTCCTCATCAGAGTAAAAATACAAAAGAATACCACACCACTAACAAGGCGCACAACGGAAAGTCAATAAAGTTGATTAAAGGATTAAGGCGGTAGTATTCTTATTTGTAGTAGCTAGACAGTTAAATTGTGGGTTTAAAGCTGCAAAGCAAGCGACTTCCTTTTCTCAGCAGAGGTGCACGAATAATCCAAATTAAAAATTATCCAATATTCGCTTCCTTGATTGATATTGCTAGCTGAAAGTTGCTTAGGAACAACTGTAGAGAATTAAAATTGTAAGCATTCTTGAAAGAGGACTTCAGTTCATAGGATGGAACTGGGTAAATTCAATTTATAAAGTGAAGTTTACGGGAATACTTTTCTATACAAGATAACCAGATATGACGTTTCCATCAACATTCTTAGGCAACTGGTAAGTACCAAATTGAAGAAAAAAAGGATAGAGAAGAACTCCGAATACCCCACACAAATACACAGAAGCGTACAGAAGAAATACGATAATCTAAAACATTACTTAAATTTTGTCAATTAGCAGTTGAAATTGCGCTTGTATCACCAAAGGCATGAATGACGTCGCACCAAGAAAATTAGAAACAAGCAAACATCCAGTTAGCTGATGCAAATTAGCAGCAATTTAGAGTAGGAACTTAGAAAGCGCATCATAAAACGAGCCTAATTATAAAGAATTTAAACAGGTATACAGTAAAGTATACAAACAGGTTTAGAGAGCAAAGACCGCTAAATACTCGTTTTCGTCTGGAAATTTTGACAGTTTGAGAAAAAAGGTACGAGATTCTTTGCTATCAACGGAAAATGTCACTGATATATTAAAGTGATACCAAACCAAATTAGTTAAAGAAGAAAGAAGTGTTCATTAATGATGTAGAATGCAACGATGCAGCAAAACATAAAGATCAACTTCATTGAGAATTTATCTTTTTGTAGATCAATTAACTTCGATATACTTGCACGCAATTGTACTGACAAAGAAAGGCGAATATTAGATCATGTTACTTCGTCAAACAAGACGGTTAGTTAAGTTACTTTGACGAACGATAGAAAGTGTTAGCTACGATCAAACTTTAAAGATAAATACAGAATTAAATAAAACTATTGTAGGCCCTCGCAAACGTCAATATCATTCCAATGGCTACAGTAATAATATTTGAAAATAAAATGGGCATCTGAAGAAACTTTGACGTGCTTACTTCATTTGAGCCACGACTACACACAGATGAATGATGACGAAAGCTTATGTATAAGATGCTTGTGTAAATTCCTTGGGAGTAACACAAACGTAAACAAGAGAATAATACGTTTTGTCTATCACCCGCTCGTTTCCTTAAATGGTATAATGTCACTTTTTCAAAGATTCAACAGGTAAAGTACTAGAAGAGAAGCGCTCAGAAAATTAAGCTATTTTGGGCATTCAAACTTTACGCCAAGATAAGAAACCGAGGGACCTCGAAGCAAAACGACGTCAAGAACCGAAAATGTGGACAATCCTAAGCGTTTAAAAGCAGAAAAGCAACTTTGGAGCACCACCTTCTGCCGCGTCCAGCCCGTTGAAGTGCACGGGCTGTGCATAGTTGACCATGGAAGACAGCCACGGGTGGATGTTGGTATTCGATGTGCCAGAATACGTGGGAGCCGCGGGAGTGGCAGCTTCCTGGCCTCCTTCAGGCTCCTACACTCACCATGCGTGGGTATTTACAGTGCAAGACTTTAGTAATGCTCTGCGTTAGGTACCATGTTCACAAATTTCTCAGGCGTCGACGCTAGTCTCAAGTAACAAAACAAAAAAGCCATCCAAAATCAATACCATTGTAAACGCGCTGCGATGCACTCCATGCATAGAAATTTCTTTGAACACACTGATAAAAATTGTATGGAAAGAAATTTCGCTTTAATGGTGCAAAGATAAGCCACATTTAGCGATTCAAATTCGATCTCATGAAAAATGTTGAATGAAGTGTTACTGCCAACATCAAAAACAATATATATTGCAATGTATAACTCAACATACACGTTTGATATCGACGTAAGAAGTTGAAAGCAGATAATCCTCTGCGCTTGTTATAGAGTACTATCAGCAATAGGTGATTGGCGTACGTGTTATAAACTGACGAAAATTTTTAGCGAGATAGAGTCTCGTAATATTTACACTATAAAGCATCAGCAACATTCGACATCGACAATGTCCGTGCTGTTAACGATTGTGACGGGATAAAAATTCATTTGAAAATTGTAATAAAAACATCTGTGTGAGAATGATAAGCCATCGAGATTCGAAAAAATTCTACTATATCAATTTCTAATTTTGTAAAGAAACGAATGCTTTTGCAGACTTCCTGCCACCAATGAAAGCCTCGATGAGTGTTTTTATTGAATATATTGAAACTATAAAGACTGGTGCTGTCACTGGGATGGTGTAGGACCATAAAGACAAGTACGGTCACTAAGATGGTGTGGGACCATAAAGACTAGTACGGTCACTGGGATGGTGTAGGACCATAAAGACTAGTACGGTCTCTGGTATAGTGTAGGACCATAAAGTGCGGTTACTGAGATGGTGTTGAGCCAGAACTTGTACACAATAATGTGAGGTTCATGATCATGAATGGTTGTAGAACCAATAAAACACAACACAAAATAAAAATTTAAAAAGAACAAACTGTACCCAAAACACAATCTATTGCTTCAATACAAAAAATATTGGTTTAAATTGAAGATGAGAGTTCTGAAAGAGAAACAGTAATAACAAAAATCAAGTAATCGAAATAATCGAGAAAATTATAATAGAAATCTAGTCAATCAAAATGCTATGGTGATTGAAAATAAACGAAAAGCGATGATGCACTGTTTTAATTATTTACAATAGAGAACGCTGATAAATAAATTCATTTCGTAACCGATTTTTTCTGAAATCGACATAAAATTCTCAAATGAAACCGACTGATGACCAGGCTAAGTAAAAACTGTTGATATTTATGACAGAGCTTCGCCAAAATAGCAATAGTAAAAGCCGTGAATGATATGAGAGAGTAATGAGATTCTTCAAATCCGCAGAATGAATCGTGGAGAAAATCTATGAAGAGATTGTGGAGCTGAAAAATTCTACACGTATTCATTTTATTGTTACTCGGGAACAATTCATTATGAAGAACATCAATTTGCTTGTAAGAATTTCTGCGGTAGCGACGTCACATAAACAACTCTACTGTACGTAGAATTGTAGGAGACTATCAGTAATTAACCGGTTTGAGCAATTTGTCATTCGCACCGAGTTCATGAATGTTACTAACAATAAGATTTCGATGAGCGTGCGCCAAAGAAATGGAAAATGAGACCTCACTATCGTGAAAATAGTAATAGTAGATAAATAAATGTAATTCGACCTTAGCGTTTGGATTGTCATGAAAAAAAGGTTAATTCGTTAAATAACAATCAAACCTATAGGCACCCAAAAGCTCTTCGAATGCGTCCATGCTATAATGCATAGCTAGGAAGAGAAAGTTTACGGACTGGACATGTTAGAAGACGCACATTCGTGACAAAGCGACAAGGACAAGCAAAGCGTACGCAAATCTAGCTCTTAAAACATACTAGAGCGTCGAAAGTGGAAAAACCAAGAAAATGTGCACGCATATATATAAACACCCATGAATTACAACATAAATTCATGCAAAACATGCAGGACAAAAATTATGCTTTGGGAACATATGTAAAAGTGATGGAGAAGCACCACGAGACAACATCCAAAACGATGCACAAGCGGCTTGGGATACAGCACTACCTTCAGCAATATCGAAGCCTTGGAACTTGACAGGCTGGCTGTAGTTGACCATAGAAGACAGGTAGGGGTGAACGAAGGTTGTAGCGCCCGTGTACTGGTAGGATTGGAATGCTTTCTCCTCGGCAGATAGAGGCTTGTCTTCTTCGAGGGACGGCTGTGAAACAGGAGCACTAGCGGCGTTACTGGTACTACCACTAGTACCACTAGGTGTGGCGTGGTTAGCGTCAGTGGCGGCGGTGGCCTCTGAGTTATCTAAGCTAGCAGCACTGTCGACGCTAACGCTACCGCCCAGCTACTCAAAAATTACGTGATAATTTAGTCGAGGTTCGAGTGAAACAAGATGGGTAAAAAGGGTTTCCGGATATGAAGTTTTAAAACAGAAAATTTCAGGGTATTTAAGGGGTGATCAAAGAACTTTTCGTGAGGAAAAGAGAGCAGCAGAGAGTATGCAGCGTTAGTTTCGAGCAGAAAATGAAAAAGAATATATAGTTCATGAAGTATTCGCATTTTGTGATGAATTATGAATCACAATAATGAATAATAGGTATACCCCCCGAAATAATTGCAACATCACGTAATTCAATTTCATAAGATCCGACAGTACGTTCAGAGTTCGAAGTTTTTCAATCAATATAGAGTGAATATTTTGAAAACGATACATCCGCAGTAAAGTCGGTTAGGCGGTCCATTAAGTTGTGAGTTCATGTTTTTATTATTCAGGGAAATGAACGAATAAGCATGTCAATATGAGAAGAAATATCATTGGGCATCGCGTCATAATATTAGCTCAACTTAATAGTTAAATCCAGAGGCAGTGTAGGAAGTGTAACAAGTCCACGGACAAAGTAGAAAATTATTAAATTTCATACACAGTGAAATAGTTCGTAAAGAAAACAAGAGCGTTCGAAAAGGTAATGAAATTTCGAATACAGTAATGAGCGATCATATAAAATGAAAGACAGACAACAGGAGAGAAAGTAACGGCAAGAGCAAGGAAAATAGAGGCAGTAGTAAAAGTGCATGCGGCAGTGGAGACAGCACAGGAAAGGAAGTCCAAGCAATAAAAACAGAAATCCAGATAGTAATAAAGAAAAAATACGACAGCAGTGAAGAAAGTTCAGGTGTTGTAGAAAAAGTTCAGTAATTATTGAAGAAAGTACGAAATACGAATGTCCGGGCATGTAGTGTGTAGAACCGGGAGTGTTAAAAAGAAACAACGTATAGGAATCAAATCCCGTCAAAAAAATCCATGTATGAGTGCAACAACCACAAAGTCCAAGCAACAGCCGAAATTACAGGAAACAGTCAAAACGTTCAGGTTGCAAAAATAAGTATGAAATAAAATGCAAGTCTCAGTCATTCCAGCGAGTTTCATGTTCATAGGGTCAGAATGCGTTCAAAAGTATACGGAATGGACTTGAATGATTTCAATTTCAAACCCGACGTGAGGGCACGCAAGATGACGTGGACATATACTACGAGAGCGCCATGTTGTGAAGGAACGAGAGCGCATCGTAGGAAATCATAATCAGTGATAGAAAATTAATCACGAATCAATGTCATATCATTATTTGCCAGAAAATATTATGTAGGTTCAAAAGAGTTACATTTACATTACAGATAGCAGCATGTACAGTTCGTAAAAATATACGGCAAAGAATCAAGATACCAAATAAAAAAAATAATGAATTATTGCGATTAAGTGAGGGTTACAGTTAAATCGGTTGAACAAAAATTGTTCAAGTCCAAAGTAAGCCCAAGTTGTGGTGAAGCGTAAAGCCAAAATTATTTCCAATTAAATTTAATTTTTTCTCATAAATTGTGGTAAGCCAAAGCCAAGTCGAGGTCAGTCAGAGACACGTTATGATTAGTCAGAGCAGAATTAAAGAGTGTCAGAGGCGAATTACAACCAGTTGGAGCCAAACTAGTCAGTGAGATCCAATTAATGACCAATGAGCCCAATTGATGTTAGTCAAATAAACGTTCATGAAGCCCAAATTTTGTTAAATGAAGCCCAGGTTTTGTTAAATGAAGCCCACGTTACGGTTATCGTAGACCATGTTATGGTTATTGAAGCCCATAGAGTTAGTGAAGCCGAGTTGAAGGCCAGGTTACGGAGAGTGAGTAGTAGTGCAGGCAGGGCGGGGCAGGCAGGCAGAGCGTGGAGGTCGAGAGAGAGACAACGGAGACGGAGACACGCCAGATGCCCGCCCACAGTGACGGGAGGGAAGAGGGCGACCAACGTAAAGGGGGAACGGGGACGTGATGCTTAGTAGCTTGTACCAACACGCAACATGGACGGGTTAATGCTAGGACAAAGCGCTTGTTAAACTTCGCCAGTGATGACGATTAACCAATGCTACTGATCAACCACAAAATTTCAAACATGTACCGATGTGAACATGATACTTAGCAGGTCCTACAGATAAGTGACAGGAAAGGTTTGGTCTCAAGAAAGTGACTATGATGACAATCAAGTTCTACGAATTAGTCGAATGAACTTTTAAATTTGATAGAATGTATATGATAAGACAGTGAAATAGACTGATACTTGATCAAAGCACAACTGAAAATGCGCATGTTCTACACACGCCATCTACGCACACAACTGCGGAAGCAACAGTCTATACAAAATGGCCGTAGAGAAAAACCTAGGTCAATATTACACCCCATTCACGTAGAAATAAAATCCTCAAGCTTACACAACATCACATCACATTCGAGGCTCACAGTCTCTGGCATCGAGGAGACTCAACACCTGCAGAGAGATGATGCTAACATACTCAACATCGGATGGCAGTACAACACATAACCCCACCCTCATGTAGCTGGAACATCAACAAATAAAAAACATCCACTCGCTCTTATATGTAGAGTAACGACCAAAATCTTGAGTCACCACCACTTGTGAAGACTCACGACGGTCTGTACCCCAGCTGTGAAATCAAGCCTCTCCTCACATACACACACAGCTATGCACTCTAGCAAGGTGAGCCTAAACTTTACAACCCTTGTGACGGGTGGAGCAAATGTCGCTTCACACCCTAAGAAAGAAATAAAACAAAATCTAATATAGACGAAAGGTTGGTTACATATCCAAAGAAAAAAACTCGAAGTTTTAGAATAAAAGCACATTCGTCAAATATTGTCACTCGCTGTTCAAACAAATGCGAATTCTTTGTAGTTCATTTTTTGTCACTTCTTCCAAAACACAGAATTATTCTGTTGACATGTTCAATTATTTTATCATTCTACTTATATTGAGAAATAGGCCTATTGATATCAATATTTCTCTGAAGGTATTCCTAAAGGAAAAAATCTGGAGGGGTCAAATCAGGCTACCACGATGGCCAAAAACGTAACTAGAACGTGAAATTAATCGACGTGAAGAAGCAGCTCTTGGTATTCCCATGTTTTTTTGCTGTGTTGCTCTATCTTGTTGGAACCACATATTGTGTTCATTATCAAATTATCCTTACTGACATTTACCCTCACAATTCATCCGTAATCCCTCATAATTTCCTCAAGTACTATATGAAGGACAATTTCTCAACAGTAGCATACCCAGGATAGTAAATGTTATTCTACAAACAGCTACTTCAAAGCAACACACCACCAAAGATTCTCCAAGAGAACACACAGATTTACTACCGGTGGTATCGAGATACTCGAGATTTCAACCTATCAAATGGACACTGGGAGCACAGGCCGAGTCTAATACGAGTAAACGCAAACTAAGGGCTTCATGCTTTTGAAAGAAAGTAAAGAAAATCAAAGAATTCTAACACCGGAGCCGAAGGACAACAAGAACCCACCATGACAAGGATTACAAAATCTGTACGACGACAAATCCAGCAAGCCCTCTGACATCTGAACGCTACGTAGATTTACCTATGATTTATTGAACGATGGAAGTTCAATCTTTTGTAGTGAATGAAGGACGAGATAATTGGACACTGCTCTGATAAGATAAAATAAGTTGGAAAATAACGGGTGTCTTCCAAACTTTGAGATAATTGGAATCGAATGCTACACAAACGTTTTGATGGCATAACAGACGAGTATTTTGCGTAACTGCTATTCAAATTTTCATGCGAGATATTAATAACCTTTTAGTGAAAATAAAAGTATTATTATTTGGGTAATAGATTTTTACCAATGGTCAATTGGGTGTGAGACAGTCAACTGAGACCTTCAATACAGTAAAATTACCTGACATGACATTTAGCAGCACACAAAGAGAGATCACCTAAAGAAGAATTGTTCCAATGACTTCATGCACGCGTAAGAAAGTTCTATCAGACAAATAATGTGCATTCTTTAGACCCAGAGCAAATTCGTAAATAATCTCAATAAATCAATCTCGATCATTTTCGAAAGTTGATCCGACAACATTTTGGTACATGCAAAAATTTATTTTCAATTAAGGTTAATTCCACAAAAAGAAAAACGTTTATGGCAAAAGAATAGCAAAGACCTGCAACATATTACGAAGATACTGGTCGTTTTTTTGCGGGTGCACAATGGTTCATTAGAGCGACTGCCTTTGCATCCAATCCACCATATAAATCTTTCAAACGGAATAAATCACATGATAGATATGCTAACACACAAAATCATATCTTTGAACAACAGAATCAACAGCAGCCATAAAATAAAATCGACAAAAAGTAACCCTTTTATTTACCAAAGTCAACAAATCAGCAACTCTTCCAAGGAAATGAAACAAGAAAAGATAGAGACAGTACAGCGACATCGATATCAACACCCTCAGAAATTAGGGATCATGGCCAGCATATTTTATGCAATGACACACCCACAATGTCCAACCTTCTAATCAACTGTATAGTACCAAACATGCATTGCATGGAACTTTGATTGTATTACTTAAACAACGAGCAATAATAATATAATCATACATTAGTACAATCTAAATGCCTCAGGTTACGTAAAGAAGTCCTAGACGAAACTAAAAGATAGAAAACAAATTTAAACAAGAGAGGCTGAGGGTGGGTCACGATATTACGGAAGCGGGCACTCATCAAACAAAGAGTAGGAGCATAATTGCCAAAAATTGTAGCTCCCTTTAATTACAAGGCGTACGCAGTCAACTTGCAAGGCTTAGGCAAAAACTCTAACGAATCAAAGGCCTCAGAAGAATTAATATTATTTTAAGGCTTTAACGTTTATAAAGGTAAAAATGAGGTTTAGAAAAAGTAACTTGGTATTTCAGCACAAGATACTCCATATCGTGATATAACATTAAAAAATACTTTTCTGAAGAAAATCTTATGAACATTGTTCAGCTCACCAGTACTGAATAAAACATGAGCTGAATTTAACACAAATTGTCGTGTCTTGTTCATTATCTCGTATGACAAATCACACAATCAACGTCTTTCAACTGTAAGGTAGAACTTAAATAAACATCGGAAAAACCATTTTCACCCAACAGTTTTAGATTCAGTACGCACAAGCTAGAAGTAAGGTTGCTAAAACTACAGGGACAAGTAAGGAAAAATTAAGTTGTATTTTCCATGATCGTATATCGTAATACACCAAAACTTTGTGCGAACAGCATCTCAAGACCATGGTATCTATCTCACAATTATGATCATGTGTTCTTGTTTGATACCATCAGAGTGGCCATCACTTTGACTCCCAAGAAATACAATTAAAGTCACGTAAGGCATCAGAAAGATCCCGTATCGTACCTTATCTTTGGCAGGAGGAGCTCCCTGCGCAGTTGCGTCTTCCTTCGCGTCATCCTCGTCGACGAGTTCGAGTTGTCCCTGCAGGAATAGTTCTAGCTCCTGCTTCTCTACCTCAGGTTTCAGACGCTTGTTCTTAATGAGAATCTTCTTTTTTAGTTGGTTAGGGGCCGGCAGAGGATGACCAGGCACCAACTGTACAAAAATTTTAGTTATTAATGTCTTTAAACGAATCTGTTTCGAGTAAATTTTTACCACTTTACTGAAAGCACAGTGGTTCAAAAGAGAGCCTAGATCAACAAAACCATTTCGTAAGAATACAGGAAGAGTAACAACTGCGTTCGAATAAAATAAATTCCTTGAATGCATACACAGGCCCAGTCTTCAAAAAAAGAAAAGTATAACTGGGCTAACCAAATTCTACAAGTATATTTTCTAATTCTCACAGCTAGCACAGCTGCTTGAAATTTAGCGATTGCACTTTATCTGATAGTCCCTAGAATAATAGATGATGGTCGAATAAAAAGTAAAATACGGCCGGCCTAACTTGGAAACAAACCCCAAGACAGATTCTTACTAACAGTGCTGCAGAATCTGAGGCAAATTTTTTAGGAAACCCGTAGCAAGTTTCAAACCCGTCATGAACGCTGATTATAATGACAGACGAAACTAAACAGTTTTACTTAAGCTGTACATCAGGTGTTTCAGTAGTAACACATGTCATAGCATCTCAATAAGACGAAATATCGAAGAATGAAGTAGACAGATCGACAGGAATAAACAATGTAAAGACACAAGAGTAAATTGGTTACATGCATAGTCATGGTCACCCTCGCTCTATATCAAGTGCATGAGGTTCCACTCGCACGACAAAACGACAAGAAATTGGGCACAAAGATCTGCTTGACCACAAAATAAGACTCCTTCAACCCGCGTAGCTAATACTGCAATACTTTACAATGGAAGCTTTAGTTGGACACTAATTTCTAAAGGAATACTCAAGACTGAAAAAGAAAATACAATACAGACCTCCTTCCTCTGAGAAGTGCTCACATCTCATAAGAGTAAGTTTCCTCAAGTACTATGAAGGACAATTTCTCAACAGTTCCATACCCAGAACAGTGATTTCATGAGAAATAAAAGCAGGAATATAGAAGAATGTATGATAACATATAATACCCATAACCTCTGAAAATCTACATTGATAATACCAGATGGTGGGAAACATTACCAATTGTTAGATAGTATTGATGATACCGAATTGAAACTCTTAAATTATGAAAATTATAATCCATTGAAGCTTCATATTTTCCTATAAAGCTCACAGGGCTATCAGGAAGAGGTTCCTTCAAGAGAAGATCGCCGAAGATTTCATCACAATACTTGGCGAGCTTGTACTGCTGCTTCTTGCAGCAGTGGTTCTCGAAGGAGAGGATGATGGGGTACTCGGATGTGACGAAGGCACAGTCCCTGATGGCGATAATGGCGTCCTTGAAAAGGATGTCAGTGCACATCGCCTTCCCGTGAGTGATGATGGGCTCCTCGTCCTCTCCTTTGCCATCCCAACAGTCGAGCTCCACACATCTGAAGACCACGGCAACAGCAATATAAAATTATTAAGTAACGTCATGGTCATACATTAAACGAATCCAACAAAACATGTAAAAGTAAAAATATAATTTCTTAAGATTTTCAATTAAAAATTACAATGAAAATAAATATCGAATTGCAAATAACACGCTTGTATATTTGAAACAAAATAATTCGAAATGAAGTAAAATATTGAAGTCCACAAACAAGCGTTTTCGCGTAAGTAGCATGTCAGAAAACGCTTTTCTCGTATTGCTGTAAGAATTCACACCTAGAAATTTAATTTCTCATCGGAACATGCGAGAGCACTCCACTGTGTGCGTCATATTGTAACTACTAGTTAAACCTATGCTTTTGCTCAAATTTATTTACAGGTGAATAAAACGCGGTTTTCCCCAATTTTGGGTTGCATAACTATAACCTTTTCCTTCAAAGTGTTCTTTGCAGATTAAGTCGCAATTTATACAAAATTTGAATTAAAATAACGATTATAAAGTGAGTTTTATATTTAAATAATGTGAATGCATTCATTACTTGACAGCTTTAAAGGCTGGTCTGTGAACATTGTGCTCACGTTGAAACTTTTCGTTCATTTCTTAAAAATTTACAATTTTCTACCGCACTTTCTATCTTTTTACCAAGGAGTACTTCACCTTCTACTGATTTATCCTGATATTTCTAATAAACCTTTTAGACTGAACGTCATCAAGACACTGATAACAATCATCAAGCAAGTAATTGATATTTATGCTAATTTTGCAAAATTATCCTGCACTGGAGGGAAAATATTATACTAAGAGCATAAATTTGGAAATGTTGTACATCTAACTGATGAATTTTTATAGTATGCTTGCGGCAGTGCATTCGGGTAGTGATAACTTCTTCAATTGCGCTTCTGGACCCATATTTTTCGCCTTCGTTGTTCCTTCTCGGCCGAGATATTTGCCATGATGGGTACGAACAAACTAGAATTATGCATTAGTTCGAAGACAGATTTCTAATAATAAGATTCCCTTTAACTGCACATCAAATTGTCAGTTGAGATCAAATTCCAAGAGTTCAAAATTCTGTATATGTAATTCACATTTTATCGTAGTTTCTAGTTGTGCAGCTGGGTGCTAGTTTTCAAATCAGCTTCGGCTATAAATGTTTTCCTTCCTACTCTGGGATCGTTGCGCCGTGAATGCTCTTAGTGCTCTTTGTGTTAATTCCCAATAGCTTTGAGGCCTAAGCTTGTTGCCACTTGGCTTCGGAACATATGCTTCCGGAAATTCAACCTATTTAACTTGATTAAGAAACTTTCTCAGACATTGAAGCGAGTTGAGTCCTTCGAGGAATCTCGTCCTTACTCCCCTGGGACTGCTCCACCCAGGAGTCCTCCCAGCAAACTTTGCCTTAGTTTGGGGACCAGGCTCGTTGCTGAATTGTTCTTTACGCTAAAACGTTTGTTTAGGGATCTTGCCAAGTCTATTTTAACCAAATAAAAGTATATTCTCTATTACCGAAAAACGTATTACTACTGAAATCTATATCATCTAATCTCTATTTCAATGGAGTGGATAGTGTTTTTACAAAGTAATATAAAAACTTCTACAGAAGGTACAAAAACTTCATACAAAAAACATGGCCAGTAAAGGATTGCAAGAAAGGGATGTAAGAAAAAGCGATAGCTGCGAATGTTTCTCAGAAAGCAGGAATGATACTCATAAAATTCGATACCTTCACACTGAATGATATAATACAGTCTGGGAGCAGAACAAATCACACCTGCACCCCGCAAGAAGAGTCTGCCTGTACATCTCTGCTGTGCTTTTGCCGCCAAACTGTCTGCCGGAGAGGTAGGTGTTGTGGGAGGAATTGATGTAGTAGTGACTGAGAGGTTGATCCATATCCTGGTAAATGTCCAGACGATCAAGAAACACAGGAGCGTTTTCGTCCGACATTAGGTACGCCAATAACCCGTCCTTACTGATGCACTCTGCGCACAACAGTCAAAAACCATTTAGAGGTTGATACAGGAAGTATTTACAAGACAAATACGATATAAATCTATAATACAACTGCATCATATATCAAAGAGAATAAACAAATGTAATGAGTAATTATAAGGAGCATAAGAGTACAGCAACGACACACCTAATAGGAGAAAGAAATTAAGAAGTAGCATGGATGGACAACGAACCGAAGAGAAATAAACAAACCTGGCCGAGGTAATTCCAATGAAACAAGATTCATGTTCATTTGTTGGATACAGACTATTTTTCAGAAAAGAACGCTACATCATATTCTCCATAGACAGCGCTGATCAACTTCTTTCTCTCTTCTCCGCATGCCAAGTCCTACTATGCGAGTCGCATCAGACAAAAAAAATAAATTTAACAGTTCTGATATGAGCTTCCTGGGTGACGTATGATACTAACAGGTACTGAGCAGTTCACAGTCAAGCCGCCGCTTGAATTAATTTAGATATAAAGCCAAGTTCATCAGATCTCAATAGTGGCTGTTGATTCGCAATAAGAGTTTACCAAATGAATCGCCATTGTATCATTCTGACTGTCCCATTATTAAAAGAAAGCGATTCAAGAATGCAAGTCTTTAACTCTTAGAGTTTTACACCATCATTGGATGGACAAAATTAACGAACTATCTAAATTAACAACTCGACCAATCAACGTGTCATAAAATCAACAAGTGTACCAATCTCCAAGTGTACCAATCAATGCATGAATCAGTTGACGGAGAACCATTAACCAATTGAAGAAGTAGACCATTGAACGGTACCCTGAGTGCGAAGTGGAGCAGGCAGTCGGGCAAGACTCACGGTTTTCACGGTTTTCCTGCTTCGTCTCGTGGGCGTCAATAATCTCGATGCAGCGCTTCTCGTCGTAAAGCGGATACAAGATCTCGTTGAGGCGTGGGTCTCGCTGCTTCTCGTTCATGAACGTCACGAACTGCTTCAGACTGATCGTGTCCTCCTTCGTGCTGAGCAAACACAAGCACCATGTAAACCACTTCAAGACATTATTCCCTCTGAAACCGGGTGCAGCGAAGCAACACAAATTATTCAATTTTCACTATAAATGTACTATCCAACACACGCTCAACTATAGATGACGCGCAACAGACGGTGAGATTGGAGACTGTGGATTTCACTCAACAATAAACTGATATCCAATGAACGAAATATTTTGTAAGTTGTAGCAGATGACTAGATGTCCATTTGGGGTACCAAAATCTACATGCGTAAATTAAAGAATCAACATATCATATACTTTTACCTGTGGCTACACAAGAGCATCTACTCGAGAAATTGAGACGTGATGCAGCATAACGCTTCCTTAAATGTGCCTCACGAAAATATTGTTGCACCACAGGCATGAATCAATGTGATCATCATCAAGAGAAAAGCATCGAACAAACACTCGAAATGGAGATAGTGTGAAAATAAACAAGTCTGATCGACAGAAGAGACCCGTGAAGCATAGCGTGATCCTCGTATGCTAATTGCGAGTACAGAATACCGTAGCATGTACGTTCATGCAACGGCACAGATGTGCTAGAAAAATGCACCAGAACTCACTCGAAAAAAAAATGATAGAAATCGCAAAATTCAGAGTAACAAAAAAATAAAATGAATCTCAACACTAACAGAAAATAAAGCGTCATGGCTTCAGAGTGTAGGGAAAGTTCAAGGAATTCGTTGTCAAAGGAATTCAATGTCAAAGGAATTCACTCTGGTCGGAAACGGTGCATACAGCTCTTGACGTTAGTCGGAAACAGTTGGTGTACAGAGAAAAAAGTCTAAAACTTTAACTAAAACATTATACTATCAACGTTAGACATTAAACTTTGAATTAAGTACAAGAAACAAACTCAGAATTACTTTCAGGAGTGTTTTTAAGAACATTAATGCCAGAATGGTTTCCCGAATGAGCATCAACTATTTCCGGGTCGAAGGAGTACTAAAGAGATTTAACATGGAATTTGAGTAAAAAAGAGACCCCATTATGCAAGCCTGAAACATTCCAACAAGAAGTCTTCTGAAAACATGAGTCACAATTCGTAGAATCTGAAAATTAACATTGCAGCTAACGAAGATGCAATAACACGTGTGCGTTTGCTAAAAATAGAATAAATTCGTTGCGTGTGCATGCAAACGTAAGATTAAGGCAAGCCAATCTCATCAAGCCAGAATAAAAAGGGTTGTTTGCATGTACGTGCGAGTGTAAACGAATTCAGCTTAATTAAGTTATGCCGAGATGGAAATAAAGTTAGTCTGCGCACCGAGCGAAAAAGAAGAGAAATGTAGTTTAGTCACAACAAGAATAAATGGCTGTCAAGTAAAACAATGCATCCACGGCAGCGACAGAAACAAATATCCATGTAATTTTCCTAAGCATGTGAACACGAGGCAGAACACGTAAATTAGTTGCACAAATATTCGGACACGTGAACACCTTTAGCATGTGAAAGTAAGGTCAAATTAGACACACAAAAATGAAGCGGGTAATTACCCTGTTAGCTGTGCAGGTAAAATTGAGTAAAAAAATACTTCAGGTTAGCCACGGAACTTATCAATAAATCGACACATTCTATTAGTGCACAAACGACAATCACTCAAATGAGTCATAAACGAATAGATCATGTAGGTTAATATCCCTAAGAGTGGAAACACAAACATGCAGATCAACAACAAGAAAAATGCAAGTCTGCAGTGCCTCTCAGGTGAACAAGCAGGACTAGTCATGCAAGCGTCTCACCCGTTGTCAAAACTAGCGTTCTGTGGCAGACTTTCTCTCCCAGTGCTGTCGAGAGGAGTTACATTTTAAATACATACAAATAGTGTTAACCGAGTTGGTCAAGATATTTTTCATGAGACGAAGAGGAACAAAAATAATTCACTTACAAATAATGGAATTGATATTTCGTTGAAAACACAGAAACATGATACACGTAGTCTCAGTTTAAAAATTGTTGAATCCAGTAATTGAAAATCTGTTGCAAAAAAACAATGCGATGAAATTAGGCACTAGCAGGATTCCCCCCTCTCCATCCTCCGAGTTCTTTTCTTCAACTAACTCATTTGAACGACCTTCAATGGTGCAATAATAAACAATCGTGGGGACGAAAAACTTATAATAAACAACGCTCAAATAGATGGTCCAACTTATGCACCTCCCTACGCCCGCTACTGCAACATGCACTCATTAAGTAATTTTGGAACTTTTAAATTTGTTGTTTTGTTGCGCGTGAGTAGTTGATTGGGCTCCAGGTCGATTCTACGGGAAGGAGTGAAATACGGTGGCTACAAACTGCCCAAGGCTGGTGCTATTAATAAGATACGAGCTCATAAAATCCAAATTATGCAAATAAGAGCAAAGCTGTGCCTGTGAAGTATCACAAGGCCGCGATAATTAACACAAAAGAAACAAACAAGCATAAGCAAAAAGTTCTGTGTCTCGCAACTGCACTCGCAGTGCAATGTCCTGCCCACACGCGAACTTGCCCTACAGGACGGTTTTAGTTGGCCAAAAGAACAGTTTTAGTTTGTCAACAGGACCACCGGTTCAGTAGCAGCGACTCAGGGCCCAGCAAAAGGAATTTTATCCTCAACCCCAACTTTTCTGCTCGAGATACCTCCGTTCAAGATCCAACACTGCCTAGCAATTACCATTCTTTAATACCTCCAGTTCATAATGAATTTACATCCAGCTCATAAGTATTAACCTAAATTTCGAAAAACGAAAAATACTTCAAAAACCTATGAAAACTCACATGGAATTGTACAATTCATCGATGTCTGTTCTGGGGCAGAGGGTGTGATACAGTTTGTAGAACTTTTCGAATGTGAAGGCCTCGTGGTCGATGCTCTCCGTCTGAAAACAGAGCAAGAAGCTCGTTATCTGAAGCAAATCTTAGAGTATACATCGTAACAGTTTCAACAAAGGCACCTAATGACCAGCGCATTAGGTAGCCAGAATAATGCATTGTGCCAACAATGCAGTATTATCATAAATAGGAAATTAGCCACCGAATACACGCGAAGGTCGTACAGGACATCGGCTGGAAGAAACGCCGGAAGCTTCTACCAGAATAAGTAATAAAAGAAAAGACAATGCCTTCTCAATCATAAAGCTTAAACTCACAACATCCTCCCGTAATATGTGTTGCTGATTTTGCGCCGAATAAATGTATAGATATAGCACTGACCATCATTAGGTACACTGAAGATAAATAATATCAACAATCCTGGGTATACCCACAGGGCAAAATCCCTCAGATACGCAGAAAGATAATTCCCTACAAAGCAGTCTTCGGGAGGACCACATTACAGTAAAAACAGGAACAAGTAAGAAAATCCAATTAAAATACATTTAACTTACAAATGAGACACTACAGACCTCTAAACCTGTCCTACTGATTTTAAGTGGAGTGCCAGAATGAGAATGAAGATTATGCGAATTTTCGTCCAAGATCGTTGCACAGCTCCTTAAAACATCTACGATGAGAAACCGAACCTTCATACACCACACTGTAAATTTAGCGCCAGTTCAGCGCAATAATAGCAGTATTAAGTCCCACCTTTTCACTTGGCAACCCTTGATCGGACAAGCACTGGAAGACGAGCTTTTCTGTTTTGCCGGAAGCGAAGGTTCGTACGATGTTCCTCACCGGGATCTTGCCCACGGCGTCCACTGTCATGCCCAGCCGCATCCAACTGATTGTACACAAACGGTCAAACACAAGAAAAATTGCAAATCCACATGGAATAATTCATTGTTGGTCAATTGTTAGAATTTTTGAAATGCCCGTGGTGATTTCCCAGCTGCATTTATGTTTCAAGAAATGTGCAGATAAAAATAACTGAATATGAATTTTCTACTTTCATGAAGAAAGATAGTCTTGATTACGCTAGTTAAAATAGTTAAAATTATTCAGCCACATCTTATCCAATGTTGAACATGACATCGATGCAGCCCAAAATAACTACTATACCAAGCAATCACTGGCATACTTGGGGTTTAAGCCTTGCTGCCTTCAGTGGCTCACAGAAATATTTCTTCGCGCATTTCTTACTGTACTCCATCGCGTATACTTCATACTCCCTTTTATAGTTATTATCGTTTACGAAGGTATTCCGAAAAACAACCACATTAACGTAACAGATTGCAGCATTTGCTCGTAAGTTATTAGATGTCGAAATTCCAATGTAAACAAACTTTGAGCTCAATAATCGAGTACCTTTCAACGTAATTATAAAGATTAATAAAAAATATGATTGACAATACAATCACACACAATAATTTGATTGGTCGTCAATCACTTGATTTGTTGCTCGTAATGTTGCAGTCAAGCAGAAGAATATTCGGACAGTAGTAAGTATGAATGAATCAAACCATTCCAGGCGAACTTTAACCTCAAGTTTTACAACCATGGATCACCTCCTATGAAAACCAGCTTCTGCTTGGGTTTCGATAATCTGATACCTTAGTGAAAAAGTTTAAATAGGCATTCTTGACAATTTCAATCTTCGATAACTTCTGAAATATTAACAAATTCAACCGAAAAAACTTTTCATACGTACTAATTCCTGGTAATGTGAATCCAAGGTCTCCTCCACGCAAGATTGTAAAAACCACCACAGATTTATCGGCAATGGGTTGCTCAGGACATCCCTGAAGAGAACGTAGCCTCCCACGAAAGTTGACATAAGTAAAAACCGGAGCCAGTTGCAGTTATGTGTTGCAAGGACTAAATTTGCATATTATTACAGCAACTCAAAAAACGAAATTGGAAAACTCTGAGACATAAAGACATGTACTTACTCCATTTTTGAGTATGGCAACAACGTAAGAAGTGAAGTAGAAAAAGGTATATTGACTGGCAAACGTCATAGACTTAATTCAGTCAAAAGATTAACATTTCACTAATAAATGGCATTGTTATAAACAAACGTTACTTGAGTGATCATTTTTACAGTAAAAATAGGCGTTTAGAGAACATACTTCGATTTACAGATACCAGAAGATGGCGTGAAGCAGAAGTTATCCAACATACCATAGCGCAGGCACTACCTTGTTGCACGCGTTCTCGGGTCCGGGCGAAGCACGCATTGGGAGCTACGTAGCAACTAATTAGTACATTTTCTCAACGTTCATTTCTAAGCTCACGTTAAGCAAACACGAATTGTACATAAGCTATTGTGCTTCATTTGATGTCAGTTTGTGGGTCTAGTGTAGGTAAATACGTTGTTTTATGCAGACCTTGACTACATCCGTTTTCAGAGTCAGTTTTAGGGTTGAAGTCGCGTATATTGGAGTACAGGAATAGTACAGAACATTACGAGGAAGTTGAAAACCAGGTGTTGGATAAATAAAGAACTTAATAAGCTCACGTACTGCGTCAGTAAGTGATTATAAAAATAGCGTTGGTAAGTACAAGAGTTTATTGCGTTGGGAAGATGGTGATTAAACTGGCGCGTTGGTAAGCCAAAGGGGCTCACTGCATACGGTGGTTGGCCACAAAGCAACAGTTGATCAAATAGGAAAATTTTATTATTGGCTCACTGCTTTCGGAGATTGGTTTGAGGACAGAGATTGGGCACTTTGTTGTTGTTGGTGACGACGCGCAGGTACGTCTGCCACCGCTGTAGTAAGAGCAAGCATGCAAAGAAACACAAAACTCACCTGAGAAACGCGGTAATAATTCCAACAAATCAAGAAAAAGTAAAACATTACACTGCAAACTACGAGTACTTCTAGTGTCACATAGCAATGCCAAAATTTCGGATGTAAGTGCAACTATTGAATGGAATTTCGCTTGTTTTATTATCTATGTTAAATTCCACTCAAACATGAAATAACTATTCGGCTAATCCAATAAAATTGAAAAACAGATATTCATGAGCGAGTACGAGTAATTACGAGCAATCGAAAAACATGCTCGTATTTGTGAAGAACAATTATCCTGTTTACACTACACGCTTGCATTTTTGCCCTATGTTGGAAAAGTAGTGTTTAGCCGTTCACTCAAAACATGTTCACAGTGCGCTCATTTCTATTCCTCTCCTAGTATCCCTTTCCGTTTTACCCCTATACTTAAGCTTACCCTTCGACAAACTCTCCCTCATATCTTTCCTACTGGTACCGACCACCACACACAAATGTATTGCACGAACCAATAACGTGTTTAACAGAAATTCTGGTTCGCCCGAGTGAGCCTTGAACCCACCTTTGAGTCACCGCCAGAAAATTCGGATTTAGGCATCAGATTGAGAGCAAGGAAATACGTCAAGAAAAACATTTTCAATTTCAAACACTTGAACTATGCGTATTCATTCAAAAAGATAAATCTCAGAAACCGTAAACCAAAAAGAGAAGGTATCAATTATATATACAAACATAAGCGAAAATGTTTCTGCAGCAAAAACAATGACACGGCGAAAGGGTAAATGTACATAATCTTAGAAAATAGAATGGAAAAAATAAAACGCAAACTTCCAAAATGTCTTACGATGTACAGCGTAGCGCAAAACTAACTCCACCGTTTTCAACATTTATTACATGACAACTAACACAACTATAAAAATACGTTACATATGAAATGAATAAAAAATATCTTGATGTTTCATCCTGTGTCGATGATACAGATTTGAAACATACTTTGCCATCAAAATTTACACAATTATTACATCCCAGGAATACTGAAATACAGCAATAATAGTGGAGAGTTGTTTCTCGCGCAGTGGATCGTTAGTTGCAGTACAAAGGAACTTCGTGAGAACGTTTAATCAACAAAGGTCTTCCAAACATTGTATTATTGCATCGATATCTTAAAGAAAAAGTTTACATCGATATACCCTAATATTCTCCTAAGTTCAAAAATAACATCGTCGAAGAAATGAACAGAATAATTCCAGATATTTTGAAAAGAATCATGGAAAATACTGTACTGTGTTTAAATAATAACGAACATTTAAAGGATATGATATTTGATATTTATATTGAATAATAAGACTTCAAGATTTTCTCTTTCATTTCTTATGTAACCAATTTTTATAGCTGTATTAGTTGTCGCGCCATTAATGTTGAAAATGGTGAGGTAACTTTTGCACCACCTTGAACATAGTAAAAAAATTCACACATAGCAGATTACCTAGAAGAAAGCTCAGCAGCAACTAAAGAAACATAATAGCGTATCCAACCCCACGACTTACTCCGAGTATTCATCCGGAACTAATGAGGCACATCACATATTTTATTCAGCCAATATTACAAAGTAATTACATTAACCACTAATTACTACGAGAAATTTCTCATAGTGACGTAGTAACTCCTACTCAATTTTAACATATGAATGAGAGCCTCACATTTCAACCGCGCAATTTTCAAAATTACACGTGTCGACGCAGAAAAAATAACTAACTTGGAACGTGCAACAATGAATTGAAGCCAAAACAATAAATGCAATAAAATGAACAAAACTATACTTTTCGGAAGCGAGGATAGACTACCTAACGAATACGACAAACAAAGTTATCTTGGTATCATCACACTTTGTCCTTTTCCAATAAACTTTGTCAACAAATCACGAAATCGGTGAACGCGTTTCATAAATTATACCACGGTCTAACTTCAACAGGAACAAAGTTTCAGTGATTAACGATCAACAAGCCCCAGGTCTCAGTCTTGGTAATACCGAAATACTGACATTCAGAGAGAAACATTCCACAGAGTACATCGAGCGTGAAGCTCAAGCGCTTGAATAAATAACGTAACTCTCACTTCACATAAATTTTGCTCTTCGAACGGAACAAATAAATTACAACTGTCCAACAAAAATGACATGAAATACGGTTTGGCGCTATTAGGATTCATATTTTAATAGCAGCTAAAATTTGAGAAAGCTTTTCCCTATACTACTAAATGTAGTATTCATATTATTATAAAATTAGCAACGCACGCAATAAACGCATTTGCTACAACTACTGTTAAATATTCCACACCTTGATATCATAAATGTCGATAAGCAGCACAAAATATTTAAATCATCAAACAACTTCATTGATAAAGTCACTCAATGGCACTTCCTGCTTTGGGTAAATGGTATACACATTAGTACCTCCATCTTGATCTTGGGTGAAGCTAAGCTCATGTAATTCACATATTCACCATGCATAATTGAAGAAAAATATTGTTCGATTGTTCGTGCATTGACGCATAATATCACGATAGGTTTGATACTGTACTTTCAAAGAGCTGAAGTCGTCGATACGACTTCAAGATTTGTACGCTCTGCCCGCTCGGTGAAGACAGTCATGCATAAAAGAACGTGCATGCACCAGGAAGCATGTTACGAACAACGCAGTCTTATCGACATAGCATACCAAGTGCCCTTTATCGGATCTGGGTTATCCCCAACCTAACCTGAGCAATACTGAAGGTAGCTTTTGCATTATAGAGTATAATAAATAATGTTGATACTGTTATTGCAGGAGCAAAGGGTTTTATTTGGTAAAACGCTGAACATTGGAGCACTGCCAATAAATCAAGCAATAACATGCTGAAAGTTGCATGACAAGTAGTAACATACATCAAAAGTAGCAGAGCACTAGCAATCATCACTGCTAGGTTTATAAACAGTCGGCACGTCCACATCCTGCCTGGTAGCCGTGGGTGCAATGCCTCAGCCGTAGCCTACTTTTCTCTTTAAATAAGGCAGATAAACAAGCTGCAAGCGAGGCAAAACTGAAGAACAAGGGAGCTGTATAATGTACAGTCGCGCCAGTGCCGCTAAATCTTATTATGAAAATAAAGCTTCCTGATAGCGAGGCGCTACGCCGCTCTCCTCACACCCTCGCAGCGTCAACTCCCCTTATCCGTGATGCCAGGGCCCCGCAACTCCAGTCATGTGAGATCAACACACAGCTAACTTAGTAGATCTTCTTCAACCTTTTCCGACCTCTCTTGTACGATTTTGCATTACACGCTCATGATGACTTTTTGGTTCGAATTTAAGTCCGATATTACGATTAAATTAACAATTTACACTTTTTTCAGTCGCATTTAGGCATTTTGGTAGACTTGATAAATTTTACGCATGTAACTGAATAACGTAAAGTAAAGCTCGCCAAATCATGAGTAAATACCAGCGTAAATACAACAGCACGGTTTTTTTACTTCGACAAGTACGTTCTTCAAAAAGGCTTATAACGTCCAGTCAAAATTGAAAGCTCAAAATATAAATAGTACATATTTTCGGAAGATCATCTTCTACAGACACAGAAATATCACAAAGTAATCTCAATATCTAAAAATTTGAGTATTCCAAATCATTTCCATGACAAAACAGGAGCATTCAAGAAAAATTGTAAAAAAAATAAGTTTTTGGTTTAGCAGCGCAATGTAAAACCATTCACTCCTTCACTTTATAATTAGAAATCATGTTGTGTTAATTTCAGAACTGTGAAAGATAAATACTAAACAATAATACTAATACTACTAATTAATATTAAACATTATTAACAGTAATGATCATCAGTAGGATTACATGCACCCCGATTGAACTTCAACATCTCACTATCACTGACACCCATTTAGTGAAAACAATCGAGCAGACTTTTGCATGTAACTCAGAATATTCCTACATGAATGGAATATTCATCTTCACAGCACCGAATAAGTTAAACGAATTATACGGTCAATACATCTCAACGTTATTTAGGGTTCACTACCTAAACTCGTTACGAAAACCGACGAAAAGCGATATATTAAGATGGTTATGATGCACATTTTTTGTTTACAATATCTACGCAAATTTTTTCAAGCCAAACAAATTTGTTCATTTACTTTACTGTATACTCAGAGCATAAAAGTTGGAAAATATTTCTTAGCAACTGCTCACCGTTTTTACGTCCATTCTACAAAGATCATCAGGTAAAAACTATGTAATAACTTGTGCTAAACAAGGCTTTTATAACGCATTCCATATTTTCGAACTCGTTTATCAGCAAATGAATCAACCAGAAAAATGTTATTTTAATTTCAAACTGTTCAAAAATTGTTCCACTTTTAGAAATGTCACGCAGACCTCTGTAAATAATGAAGGCTCGACTGACACCTGTGAATTTCCATTAGAATTTCAATTGCTCAACTCCATCAACTTCAATTGATACCTTTCATCAATTTGAATTGTAAACCTTCATTAATTCCAATCATCACTCTTTATCGTTCACTTTTCACTCCTGCACCATTTTTGCCACCACAAAATATGCCAAAAAGTGGGTTATAGAAAGTTAATATTATGAAAGTAATGAAGAGTGACTAACTTCACATAAAATAATCATGTAGTTAAATTACTATTTAAAAAGTGGATACAAGAGTAGTTTAATATAGGTTTGCTAAAAATAAAATCGTAATACTTAAAACTATCAAATTCACCTTGTCAATAAATATACTTTATGTTTATTGACACCTTGCCGAAAAAATCTTTTAGTAGAGTTTTAATGAATTTAGTGTCCATATGAGCAAGTGACTGTAGACGTGCCCTTAGAGGTACACATTCAAAGTAGGGTTGGACGTCCGCTGGAGTCAATATAGGGCGTCAAAACTTCTCAAAAAATACATCACTTTAAATGCAACACAAAAATACATTGAGAGCCTTCGACCATTCGACCTATGACAGTACTAGTACATAGAGTCGTGATTGACAGTACTGGTATGAAGACCAATAGAATGGTGTCCTTAAAAACTACTTTGTAATCTGGAACTCAAGGTAACTGGCGTTCTTCTAAAGAACTTAGTGCCTGTATTCATCCCATCGTGGGATAATTTTTATGCCAAAAAATACTTAAAACTAATGTTTTTATTTTACGAAAACGCCAATAGACTACCGTCGTGCAAAGCTAAAATATTCTTCGTACAAAAACATGTATTAAAGAATGTAAAATTATATTTTTCCCGTGACAAGAGTGAAGTTACTAATCTATTTATCTAAATATGAGTAAACGACCAACCAGCAGCCACCAGACTGTAAGCAACGTACATTTTTAGGCAGCTTCTTTTATGTCTTTCTTCTTAACTCGTATTTTGAACACAGTAAAATAAACAAAACAAACGTCATCAATAGCATAGGACGAGTTCTAGTTCGGGAAATTAACAAAATGAAGAGAAGTAACTTTGAGAATAATGTTAAAATTTGAATACGTTGAATTTAACGGAATTTTTAAGAAATTCAATAAATATTTGTCGAAAATCAAACCGAATATTTATCCTTCCAATTAAAGTAATAAAAAGAGACACAATCAATGGAGACGATTGAAAGCTTAAAATGTTTGAAGAGCAAAAAAAAAACAGAAAAAATACTGAGGAATTTTTATCAACATATGTACGAAATATACCTCTTAAATCGAATCCCTAGGAGTTGAATTAGAGATTTAATAGATTCAGCGCTATCTCCGTGCTACAATATCGTTCGAACCTGCAGGAAGCCCCATCATACGGTGATACTCTGACGCAGGACAGGTGCTCGACTTAATATAGGCCTTCTGAAATTCGAATAAATAACTTTCGTATCAGGCCTTCCTGATAGTCCAGCACAACGTCACTTACTCTCGATAGCGCGGAAATATTTGTGTTAGTTCAGGTGAGCTCCCAAGATAAGTGATCACAAAGAAGGTTAGCATGGGGCTCATTCATGGGTGAAATGTTGAGAGGCCTAAGAACTGTTAAATTTCGTTGAAGATATCGACATAAAAGGCCGCACTGGATGCAAAACTTTAATTTGATTTAGGTCTCAGGGATTTCTCGAAACTTTGGGCGACAATACAGTAACAGCAAAGATAAGTAATCCAATTGCCAATATTAGATATCATAGAATTGAGAAGTCGACTATAGACAAAAATAATACTTTCAGATAATAAATTACTAAAGAGGAAGTTAGAAGTGCCTGGGTGGGCTTCTAAGCCAAACAAAAGATTTTTTTTCATTTTTCATGTAAAAAATAGGCAGTGATTTCGGGAGCGGCTTATCTTCAGGGACAAAACAGAGAAAATATCAAATACTCGGGAAAAACGTACCAACTTCCAGCAGCATACGAGGGTCAAGCCAGTATCACAAAAAGCGCTGGAAACTCAGGCGACAGCTAGAGTACACTTTGGACAAAATTTAACTAAAAACATGCGCTTCCAGCGCAAAAACAAACGCTCTTCCTCCCTTCAAACTTCCAAGTATGAATTTATATGAATGAGGAAACAATGAATGGCTATGGCTATGCTCGAAAGCTATCGTATAAGAAAAAATAAAGTTGTTTTCTCTTAAACATATCCGTTCAACGAAGCCAAGAGACTCCTGTTTAACGACAAAATTCGCATGATACTTAAAAACCCCCAAAACGTGCAAAATTATTCTACAATTTCAATGGGTGGATAATTAAAAATAAAAGCAACGAGAGAATTCAAAACTTGAAAAAAATACTCAAACCAGATGCAGTAGATATCACGAACCAATGAATCATTTGTTGTTCGTTTCACTGCTCCAGAAGCCAACGGGTGCCGATAACACCAACTTGTGTCATTCCATTGAGAAAAAAAATGCTTTGACTGATAATGTTCATGCAGTCCTACTTACCTGGCACACAGTATGTAAATATCATAATTCGAGAACTGCTACGCCGCTCGTATTGCAGCAGTGATTACCTCCATTCTTGGTAATATTAACTACCTGTATTTGGATCTTATAACCGTACTTACAATTTTACATATCCGTGCAGCTCGTCTTTTGACTTGAACTCTGTTGTGACATAACTGACATTCTCAGTGGATTTAATATCAATAATGTCAAGCGTGCATTAAGAATGGAAGCCCTGCCACCAGTTGTTAGTGTAATCCTAACTCAAAGAGTGCTCCAGACACGATGCAGCATAAATAATTAAGCATTCATTCAGAGGTACTTGCATTTTTAAAACTTTTCAAGCTGCAGGATTCTATGTATAAGCACACAAGAGTTTCAATCAATTAAAGCGTTTCGTATCTTAGTCAATCTACGCAGGAGAAATCCAAGAGCGTATCACGTATTATCTTAGGTAGTCTTTTACCTCTTATGGAGTTTAGTATAATAGGCATTAGCCACGCAATTTAGAAAATAAAATGAAATTGAATTACAGTTTCATTCTTCTTGGCTTCCTCCTGAACTTACGATAAGATCTACAGGACAGAAGCGAGGGTGCTAGCGACTTACTGTTTTTTAAGGCAGGTGACCGGACAAATGTTATTGGCTTTGACATTGTGGGTGAGCTTTCTGAGGTGCTCAAGCCAGAACTGCAAGAGAGAGGCGAGTGTGCCAAAACATTACTTAGCAATCTACGAAAATGGAAAGTACGATCAAAGAAATTCTAGCATACCTTTATATAACAAGTAATAGTGAAAACAAAATATTATCGCTAAAGTAGGTATGTACGACTATAGTTTCGGTTTCTGAAATATCAGCTTCTTAAAGGAATCAGTATGGTCAAATTTAATGTAAAGGTTTGAAATTGGAATTAGATGCTGTCTAACAATTCAATAGATACAAGAGTAATGATTGACAGCAGCAAATTAACAGTAAATGGACCTGTTCCTAACTATTCATTGTCTTGTGTCAATGGGGCTAGCATCCAAAAATATTTGTGAATTATAAACTTTTCTTTCATCAAAACGATAACCGAAATTTTTAAAGTTTGGTACACTAGTGTGACTAAGTAATGATATGTTAACTTGACAGATACTAAGTGAATCTTTAGAACCACAGAAAAATACGAAGAACTAATGTACGCAAAGGAAGCCCAAACCAATATAGCACAAACATACAATTAAAACTATTTACTCAATGCTCGGATTTACAAACGTCACATTTTTCAATTAGGCTCAAAATAGAGGAAAACTAGGTATACATTGCAGATACAGTGTCACTACTAAAAGTCGCAAGAAAAGAGAACATTTTTTTCAGTAGGAAAATTAAACGAGCCAGCATACAGATTATGTACCCTGGGGAAGACAAACCAATCTATATACATCAGATTGATAAAAATAACAAAATGTACCTTATTAGACAGAAAATTACACAAACTCATCAAAACAACTGCCAGCACGAAACAATACAACACCAAGATCACACTTCAATTTGAAAAAGAGTCATATCGACAAAGTGGCCTAAACAATTGCACACGGCTCACTACTCATTTATCTTCATTTACCTGGGGTGACAAAAACATAGCGAACTTCACTCGTTACTTCCGAGATGATGAAAAAAAATCACACGACGGAGTTGTCTGGCATGTCGTGTATGGTCAACATTACAGAGATCCAGGAGCAATGGTAACACTTCGAATAATTTTAAAATTTCTTATTGACTCAAAGAATAACAGAAATATAGTGGAAAAGGAATTGAGGGAAAAGTAAAGAAGAGGCGACAGAGAAGCTAAACTTCAACTACTTTGTCTCTCTAGCCATGATAATTCAAAGGTAATGAATGACACGAAGAATTAAACATTCTTTTCTAGTGAGGCTGACTAATGCTTTCTTTACTTCTGTTAAGTTTCACCTATTTAGCTAATAATATTACACTGCCACTGCCTTTATTTTTGCTCGAACGCACTCAACGATAAATTTTTTCATATGACTTTTCTCTCTCACCTTAATGAGAGTATATAAATTCATTTATTTACTCAATTTGCGGCTCTCCTGATAATAATCAGGCACTTGTGACCTTTCCTCATTAAAGCCAAATACCACTTACAACTTTGCTCGTTTGTAACATATGCCAAGTTCTCCACTTGAGAACTGGGTGTGCCGAGTTGGCTGCTGCAATTTATATTAGTGGTACAGGGCCGCTGTATTTTTTCAGGCCCTCACTCGAATATTCAAGTTTACATTGTACTACATGATGACAATTTAGGGCCACGCATACGTTATTATAATCTTTGCTTGGCTAGGGTTTGATTAAAAATAGAATATATCATTGCACAAACTAACTAAAACAAAAACAGGATCATCATGACAACGCAAGTTGTGAGTTATAAATTCACTGAGATGCAAATATTGGTAGAAATTAATAAAATTTTCAATACTCAAATGGAATACAAATTCGGCCAAATTCATTACGCATGACGTCTCAATAGCAGACAATCGAGTGGATTCCACGGACTTCGTCCCCAGACAAAGCAGAGAACAATCATCACTTTGCACTAAATAAAACCTTCAGACTCTAAACAATATAGATACGAGCGCTGCCTCGCCCTTCCGATGATGCAGCGCAGTGACGGTCATCAGCAACTATGCTAGCTAGTGCCGCAGTTGTCGAAGGATCATTAGGGTTGATCGGCGCCAAAACGAGCCACTAAACCAAAGAGCAAGACTTTACGACGCAGCCTAAGCGAGTCCACCAGCTCCATTCCAAGCAACTAACGGCTTCGTTAGACGTTGGTTCTTCCACCATAAAAAGTTTTAGAAAAATGAACAGAATTTCTTGAGATAACTACGAAAACTTTGAGCGTGAAATAGTCGCAAAAACATGAAAATACAAGAATGATACGGCTTAAAAGAAAAAGAAAATGAAAAAAGCTATACGCATATTCTATTCAAGAAATCAAAAGTTGTGTAAAATTATTCAAAACGAATATTGGAAAGAAAGAGCAAACGCCAGGAGAACTAGAATACTCAAACAATTTGAACTAATCAGCAAGGATCACACGCACGACCGATAACAAATGTATCTGAGTATCGGGAGGCACTGGATCGAAAGCCATTCGATCAAGATAGATCACCCGATACCTGGAAGGAAAGATAAAAGAATACAGGAACAGAAGCTTCGAATAGGAACAGAAGCTTCGAACAGGAACAGAAGCTCAAGTAGGACTTCGTCGAAATGTTACGTTGATGAACATTCTCGTAAGAAGAGGATGGTGAAAATAAACCTTATCTAACCCTAAAAATAAAGGCTCAGAAAAGACTGCCCCAGCCAGGTTATCCTAGAAGCCAGGTCCATCCTTGCAAAGATCTAATCAGAGATGATTCTACAGAAATATTGTTGACATACCCGCACTGAGAGAAGCTCAAGAATATTACAAATCCCACAAGATGCGCTAAGCCTCCCAAGATATGGCCGAGGAGAATTCTTTTCAAAGAACCGCAAGAGGAGCTTAAACCAACTTAATTCCCCTAGAAAGAATAAAGAATGAACCTTTAATCAATGGGCCCGAGTTCCGACCTTAAGCGAACGTGATCAGTTAATGGCGCACTGCAGCTGCTCAATAGTACTTACTACAGGCTGTAACCCTGAAAGCTTTAACGGAACTAAAGATGTTACTGGATATGAAAAGCATATCAAGTGAAATGAACAGTCATGGCTGTTGATATAACTTAGGAATAGATATTTCAATTCATAAATATGGTAAATAATATCCTTTTAACATCGCTGCTTTACGTAATAAGATTGTATATCAATTCCAATGATTTAACAAGATGTTAACTAGAACCTTCTCACCATATGATATCGGCTAATAAGGATTATTCCCCTAGCATCAACATCTCTACAGATGTTGGTAATCAAAGATCGCTCCTCTGAGCCCCAACATCGTTACAGATGTTGGTCACTAAAAATCGTTCCACGAGTATCAACATCTTTGTAAATGTTGTTAACCAAAGATCGCTCCTCTGAGCCTCAACATCTTTGCAAATGTTAATTAAAGATCGTTACCCGAGCCTCCTCAAGATCTTTGCAAATGTTAATTAAAGATCGTTACCTGAGCCTCCTCGACATCTTTGCAGATGATGTTAGTAAGGTTGACGTTGACGTAGTCGAGCCCGGAGCAAATAGCAAGCATCTTCTCTTCGACGTTCTGGCCATGTTTTGCAACGAGTTTGTCTGCCAGCTTTGAGTCCTGTTGACAAATGTACGCAACTTCGGTTACACAAATCTTATGGAAAATTCATGTCCTTCATCCCCGCTATTAAAAATTAATAGGGTACTGGAAATTTTAACAATAACCACAAGAATTTTGTAAATTTTATGATGCACGAGGAATTAGAGAATGATGTTTGAGAGAACAGTTCACATTAATTAGAAGAGTCCACACTTGTAAGAATAGTTCACATTTGAAAAAACCGTTCATATTTGATAAACGGTTTACGTTTAAAAGAATAATTCACATTTGAAAGAATAGTTCCCATTCGATAGAACAGTTGATATCAGAAAACAGTTACATTCGAGAGAACATCTAACAACACCTCATTTTCTTTAAACCTACTAAGATTCTTAAAGATCTGAGTAACGCTGTCATGTTACACACGCCTTGTGACAAGCCTGAGATACGCTCACACTATACTCCTAAAATATGAGCATAGCCCACTTATACAGGGTGACCCATAAGTAAGGTACCATTTTAAAACTATTATAGCTATAAAACTACCAATGGTAAAGAGATTTGGTTAATTCAGAATGAATGAGGAGATTTCAAAGTTTTCTACCAGCGTATCAAGTCTACAGACAATCACAACATACTGCCCAAAAAATTCATAAAATCCACCTCTAAAAATGAATCGCTACGTAATGGAACAACGAGCAAAAATAGTGGAACTTTACTTCCGATGTAATTGCTCGGTAACTGCAATTCAGAGGAATTACAAGAATATTGATGGTATTGAAAGAAGTCCTTCGAAGAAGTGCATAAAAAACTGGTATTGAAATTTAGAGAAACTGGGACAACAGCAGACAGACAACGTTGTGGCACGCCACGGACCATACGAACTGGTGCTTCAATTCAGCTTGTTGCAACGAGTGTTGCTGATCGGCCCAAAACGTCAACTAGGAGACGTTCAATTCAACTGAGACTGTCACGTACCTCACTGCAACATATTTTGGTAAAAGATCTAAAGTATCATCCATATAAAATTCATTTAACTCAAGAACTCCATCCTACGGACTACCAAAAGCGATTAGGTTTTGCGAATAGATTTTTGCAGTTTGCAGAAAATGAAAACTTTGTAAAGAATTTAATAATGACTGATGAGGCACACTTTCATCTCAATGGTTTTGTTAATAAGCAAAATTGCAGAATCTGGGCTTCAGAAAATCCAAAACAAATTCATGAACGTCCACTTCACTCAGCTAAAGTGACAGTATGGTGTGGCATTACATCTTCGAGGATTATTGGACGATATTTTTTTTAAGATGCTAATGGTGATGCAATTTGTGTTGATGGAAACCTGTATAGAAATGATTCAAGGATATTTGATACCTGAAATTGGAGATGATGACGGAGATTACCTTTTTCCAACAAGATGGAGCTACAGCGCACTCAGCAAAAGAAACAATGCAAATGTTAAAAGCAATTTTCCAAACAATAATTTCTCGTTTTGGTGATATAACGTGGCCGCCTCGATCTCCAGATCCATGTGCTCTTGATTTCTTTCTCTGGGGATACTTAAAGGAAAAGGTTTACATTGAAATGTCTGATACTATACAGCAATTAAAAGTAAACATCATTCAAGAGATCAACAACATTTCACCAGAGACATTAAGGAAAGTAATGAACAGCACCGTTGAAACAGCACGCCATTGTTTGACTAATAATGGAGGTCATTTAAAAGATATTGTATTCCATAGTTAAACGTATTTTATTGTTTCATTTATAAATTTCTATTAAACTTTGAAATTTCTTCTTTCATTCTGAATTAACCTAATCTCTTTACCGTTTTTAGTTTTATAGCTATAATAATTTTAAAAAGGTATCTTATTTATGGGCCACCCTGTACAATCTACAAAATCTAATATAAGATATAATATACACCAGTTGAACAACACTAGATAATAGGAAATATATTAACTTGCTCCTGGATTAACTCCAAAAGTTTCACAAGTAAAAAAAAAATTGAAAATCTGAATTGCAAATACAATAAAAATGAGGAGCAAATATTAGGAATTTTCTCTGTCCCTGTTTTCCTACGTATTTTAAAGCATTAAGCCACCATAAAATGATAAAGTATTCATCTAATCAATTGTCTATTGTATCATAACTAAGAGATACTATCGATATTTTCAACCGAAGATATTGCAGAACTATACCTTCAATAAAAAATCGAGTAGACAAATCTCATAAATTTTTTGCCTATCCAAGTTTTCATGAACGTACACTCAAATAAAGCATCTGAACTGCACCACCAGTTTCACCCAAGAGCAGCCACAAAGAAGTACACACGAATCTTTATATGAATGAAGATATCAAAGCACCCAAAGAAGAGCAAGCAAAGAAACAAGGTAAACCAGGATACCTTCGGGAGCTGTGCTTTCCTGATGTCGGAGACCTGTGAGAGCTCGAGCACGTTGCCTTCCTGTAACGAAGAGACGAAGGTGTCAGATACATATCTCTCTCAGGCTTGCGAGGCTCATGCGTGCGGTGAGAGCCCAATCATATACTTGTCATGGAGCCTAACACAAACGCCTAAGAGTTGTAACAACTTTTGCCGAGGAGTTACAAGGCAGATATTAGCGAATACTAAAAATAATAATAATAATAATAATCGGTATACGCTTCGTTAACACTCATAATGGAAATTCATTGTTGGATCTCGTTTTACTGATTGAAAGTAGAATGCAGAGAGAAACTAAAGAAAAATTTGATCAAACCCTCATTCTGAAAGACAGAGTTATTTAACGTTTCTGTTCGCACAGGCACTAGAGCGATATAAGGCAGGCCTGGTGAGAGTGAACATTATTGTATTATCTTCCTAGTGAGAGTGAACACATCAACAGACAAAACGAGAAAAAAATAAATAAAACAACCATAGCCACACTCGTGTTGAACTTTTCTTTTATCGATCTCTTGCGAGAACGCAGAAAAAAAGGAATATATACTATGAATGACGATATAACTACACAACTAAACCCTTAGATTTTACGATTGTAGAATCTAAAAGTTTAATGAGTAAAATTCAAATTTGAGTAAATAACTCTTGTAATAATTACTCTCAACACTCGTTAATCAGTGAAGGCCTGGATGACCCATGGTACTCAATAGAGGGGAACTCATGCGCTACATTCTAATTGAAAAGTCTTTGCCGCACAATATTTATCTCGAACAAGTCAGAATTCATTAGGAAATCTAGCCGAGATCCAATGAATCTCAAAACACGGAACATGGTGTAAGTAAGAGTATATGTCAGTATATTAAGCAGCAGTTTCCTCGTAATCAAGATGCAGTCACAACAGACGAAATACTAAAAAAAACTAAACAGACAATACATAGTTGACCGTGAAGGACAGTATTGTGAGTTTCGCAGCACCGTACCAGAAAAGGCGAACAAAAAATAGACACTTAACCTACTCCGAGAATCTCGAGTATGAAGTTTGTGGCATGTATAATTTTATGTAGTCTTTCTTCCCCCAGCTGTCTTACCTACACACATAAGCTTCTTGTCTCTTGGTAAAACAAGAACTTACGAAATCAGCGTGAAAGACGCACATTTCAAGAGTCACGCAAGCACTCTCACAACGCAGAAGCACATGCAGCAAAAGAAAACAAACAAACAAGGTAGTAATAAAGTGAGAGCGATAATAGCATGCATATACGATGTAGAGTACATCACTCTACCTACGTAAGATGGGAGAATAAACCCAGAGAAATATACCTCAAGAATAGAAGCTGTGTTCGAAAATCATTAAACTGAAGGTAGGCGAGTGCTATCATATTGGAAAACAGCAACGATACACAACAGTTTATTAGCTAAGGAATATGGGAACACGAAACTAATTGCGCAAGCGTGAATAATAATAGGAACATAAAATGAAAACGTGAGATGAAATGATGACATTTCGAATGAAAATGTTTGATAAAAGATCAGTAAATCGTAGCATACCATGTACACGAAATTGCAAAGAAAAAAGGCGTCAGGAATTCGTTGACCTACTACTAAACTAAACGATGTTGGGAATATGCTACGAACACAAAGTGTAAAAGTTTAACACTTTGCATTTACTGTTGCAGTCTTGCTTGAAACATGCCGAGAAATTGTGGCAAGCGGAGACAATTCCCCCGTGTGTACAAACCATAAAACAAAATAAATAAAAGTAAAGTGAAAACAGAAAAACGAAACACGCTCAGAAAATGGAAGTTAATAACAGTAAGGTGCTCTAACAAGAAAAAAACAACGCATTTTGCAAACATTCCCCAGTCAAGGAAAGACAAGAAGAGCATTTGTCATATTTTACGATCGCAGAGAGCTATTTATCACACACAGACCTGAAGCCTCTACACTGCAGGGGCTTAATAAAAACAAATCTTCAAGTAATTGCAATATTTGTTCTATTGAAAATAAAAATTAAAATCAGTCCAAACGCCTTTAAGGAAGATTTTTGAAAGATTAGGAAGTTAAGTTAAGTTCTGTTGTCAACCTTGCCAAGAGTGAGACATGAAAAAAATACGAACTATCAAAACTTAGAAATATAAAACACATGGGAATGCATACGATGACAGAATTAGAAGCTGACATTTTCAAGTAAAATATGAGTAGTATCATGGTGAAAAGCAAGCCACGCCTGACAAACATCTTATTAAATTAATATTTTTCAACAAAAACTTGAAAGAAAATTAAGAAAGGTGATCATGTTGTTCTTTCTAATATACAAGCAGAGCTAAAGAGTGAGCATCATCGAGAAAAGGTCAAAAAGGACACCAACTCACCCTAACTTATATATTATTGCGCTGCTACACTTGCTTAACATCATTTAAAAATAAATGCAGTGGTAATAGAATTAAACATGTTAGTATTTTAATAGACTCAGTATTGCGTTGGAAAAAACAAAATAGGATCGATAAAACACCTCGTAAGTAAACCTGACTGGCAAATACAAACGTTCACTAATAATACAAACGCAGGTTTAACCTATTTTGGTCACGTAGCAAAATATCAGAGTAACGCAAACATGAAACGCCGAGATCCTGCTCAAAATTAAATTACGATCTCAAATTGTGTTGCAACAAAACGTTTCACAGAAGAGCTCATCACTAGCTTCTGTGTTGCCAATAATTTCAACACGTAATGAGCTTGAACAATCCAGTAGAAGTATTCGTACTAGTAACACATGCTTCACATTCATTGGCTCTGAGCTACACAAAACTGCATGATGCTCATTGTATAGTGGAATGACAAAATCTTATATTCTACAAGATACAAATACGAAAAATTCACAGGATTTCCCATCAGATTCGAATCCAAAAATTGAATCCAATGACTAAAATAATGCAAATCCATTAATATTGTCTATTGGAGATTAATTAGTCTGTTACGCTCCACAAATTCACTACCTAGTAATTTTGTTCAAGAGGGCAATCCTATTTTTCAAAATAATTCACATAAATTTATCAGTGATAACATTCTTAGGTGAATCAAAATATCTCAATCATCACCCCGTTATTATTCATTACTATATTTCGATCCAAGCCAATGATGAAATTAACCGAAACTAGCAACTGAACTCTTAAGTCTGAAAATGGAAAACTGATGAAGAAAATGAAATGAAAACTATTCAACCGATATTTGACCGTTTCAGAGAATACATGAATAGAAAGAAATATAAAGATGACTGAAAAATTAATCGATAGAACAAATTTAAAATCGCTGGTAAAAAGGAACTAAAAATTATCGTAATGCATTGTAGTCATACCTGTAGATCTACTTAGGCTTCTCTAATCCCTCAGCCAGTCTGTATCTACCTAACATCTACAAACTTTGTTATGTTACACTGCAAATTAATACAGTTGCATACCATGTACACGAAATTGTAAAGAAAAGGCGTCAGAAATTCGTTGACCTTCTACTAAACTAAACGATGTTGGGATTATGCTACGAACACAAAGTGTAAAAGTGTAACACTTTGCATTTACTGTTGCAGTCTTGCTTGAAACATGCCGAGAAATTGTGGCAAGCGGAGACAATTCCCCGGTGTATACAAACCATAAAGCAAAATAAATAAAAGTAAAGTGAAAACAGAAAAATATCTCAAATACCGTCGGTTGGAATTTGGGCCCATCTCACATCAATAGAAGCAATACTAAATTTACACTTCTGATACAGTGTTGCAATGAGCTTTTGCAACATACACTTTTAACATAAAAGCTACGAAAACTAATCAAATCTAAGGCTTTATATGTGACCTTCAATTTATTCATTATGCTAGGCAGAGGAAACAAGCTTAATTGCTACTGCTTTACGTGGCTCGTGTGTACTTTTTCAACAACACTTCATAAACTGTCCTACATTTTATTTCTCAACCGTACAACCAGCACCAACTAAAAAAACATCAGCTGCGAGAAACAGAACTCAGCAGCCCGACATCACAATGACTCAGTTTGACACGCTAGCTCCGGTAGCTGCGTGATGCAGGTTCCCCCACAACAGGTAGAGCGAAGCACAGAAATACTAGGTAGCAGTCGCAGAACTAATAAACCCAGCAGCAAAAGCTACAGACTGGACAGGAAGTGGAGCAACGTAAGCAAAGAGACCATCCCAGCCAGTATTGTACAGAGCATCACTCACCCTGCCTTCGCTCTTCCAATAAATGAAGAAACCGAACTCGTCCACTCGGAAGAAGCAGCCGACCTCCAGTTCTGACGTCTCTTTGTCCTGCAGAAAAAGGCGGAGGGTTTTAGGATAAGGAGTTTTAAGAAAAGACATTCTCAAAAAGATTGGTCTGCGGGTGCAAAAGGTATAAACGAAGCCTGTCTCTAACATTATATCATTTCCAGATACATTGAGGAGCTAATGAACATGCTTCATTGAATATATTTCAAAAGAATATATTCTTCTTAGCTATAATGTATACAAAGAAAGAAAAATTACTATAAACAATAAAGCTAATTCTATAATAATCAATGAAATGAAAGAAACCAGGGTAAAATGAAGGTTTAATGCTTATGAACCACACATGTTTACGGAATAGTCAATAAAATTAGCCGAATAAATTAAACAATTCATAGAAAGTGGTATCAAAAATTAGAACCACTAATAGAATTTTATACATAAAATCCTCACTTTGAGATGCTATAAAAGCCCAAGAAACTCTACAAAATTTTCGAAACTATATAAACCTCGTCGAAACTGGGGTCTCACGAGTGCCTCTCCCACCATCCGTGGCGCCTTACAACCTGCAGCAACCACCACTGACAGTCCTAGTAGAGGTGGCAACTGTGATATTATCGGGAAAAAACTCCATTGATGAACGAAGCTCATCCCTGCTCCTTGAATATATGACTTCATCTGAACTGATATTCTGAGTATCATCACTGTACTCTTTTTCAAAGAGGTCTATTCAATAACTTATACTGTAAGTATGGTACAAAATTATGATACTCGTAGACAGAAATAACATCTTTTATCCGAAGTTGAATCATTTCATTTCCGTACCTTATTCATTACCAATTTGCATCTCTAAGCTTAGTCTATTAGAATTGATTTACCACCAAAGCAAGATACTAAGGCCTTTTTCACACAATGCGCTCTTTCAACAACCCAGCCCGATATAATCCAGTACTAAGATTGGATGTCAGATTCAACTGTGCAGATGAACGAGGAGATGAAAACTTCGCCAACGTGCCAAAAAAACAGAACTGGGCGCAAGGCCCTCAACGCATTTACTCCAATTTATCTTAATTCACCCACAAGAGTGATATATAATTCATCGTACACCTAATTCAATCAGTAATTTACTGAGGGAGTCATGTACCAAAATTACCCAAATTTTAACGGATTTATCCGGAGAATCTGGAACAAATTCCATGTTTTTAAAACTTATCTTATTCCAAGCTTTGAAAAAGTGATAACTAATGTAACCTACGAAAAAACAGGAGCTTCTAGCATTTGCAACATTTCTCACCGTATTTTGATGCTTTTACCTTACGTTGAAAACAAATGCTCTTCAAACAAATAAAGATAAATGGTTCCTGGGGTCGGAGGAGTTACCATAGTGCTTTACTGATGTTTGCATCCCCACAGAGGTTGACATTATGTTATAATGAGAATAAAAGATAAGCTGAACACTCACTCACCTCCGTCCATCTGTCGAAAGTGGTGCCAGTCTGGAGGTCCTGGTGAACGTCTCTCCGCCACACGAAGTCGAAATAGCGCGTCATGACTGCAGTGCAGACTGACGCGCCTCAGCTCTATCTCTTGGAGTGAGCTACTAGAGCATCACCATCTACTCGACTCTCAATGAACTTTGATTTTGAGACATAAGGCACAAGTTTGACTTAATAACCTTAAGAATAATACTGATAAATTTCTTCAATACTTGAACAATACCGTAAGGATGACTAACATAAGAAAGATGATGGGGGTCTCCTTGTGATCTGACACCGGGTAATTACACAACCTAAAGAAGAGAAACTCAAAATAAAAACCTAACACAGCAAGTACTAAATCATTCAAATAGAGTCTGGAATGAAGAAAAAGACAACCTTAATCTTTGAAGCCATGAACAAGATACTTAAATACTGTCGGATGCATAAAAGTTATACACTAATTTCTCTGAAAAAATTGAACAGTCGAATACGAAGAGATTAATTAAATAATTGAAACTTACGGGTTAAATAATAGTATACTTGTAGTGTTAAATATCATTAAATCAATACAATTTTAAACAATGGAATAGAACTTAGGCAAAAATTCGTCACACACCCCCAAAAATAGAATGAATCTTAAACAAATTTTATTAGAACAAGTAATTAACTTGCTCACCACTTCCATTTATAACATCTAACCTCAAATAAAACGATAGACAATGTATTCGGTGTAAAACACGGCCCAGAGAATTCAATATAAACACATATCTTTTAATGGTTGATGAAAAGCTTCAGGTTTGGTGGAAATCAAATAAACGCGCGAACGCCTTTGTAGAGACAAGTTCATTGAGTGCGTACGAGCACATCAAATTTCTTTCCACAACCTACCACAGAAAATATAAGCACTGCACGTAACTCCGTCTAGCGAATAAAGTTCCGTCTTTTTGAGAACACAAGCAGGAAACACACAACAAAGCTAAGAGGCTCGAGGTGTCACGCAAACAAGACATTCTCCAGTGACAAGAGGTCGCTGAGTACCAAATGGCAGACAGTCCAAGTCACTTCAACAGGCCAGACGTGTCTGACATTTCCTCTTAATACGAACAGACAAGTAGGAGTGAGCTTCGGCAATAGGATACTTCCTGCACTGGTCCAACAGGATAGGAAACAATTCAAACTGAGGGAAATCCACCGCCTCGACAGGGGCGGGAGATATCATTGGTTCATTCACGAGTCCTGTAATCGAAGCTGTAAATAATTCATGGGTGGGAAGACGCTGATGACGTCGAGAAGGCCACTTCGAAGCGACCAACTAGCGTACAGACGATCATGAAGCTTACTGTAGTTCAGTGAAATGCACTCTGTACAACATCGTCTTAAATTAAATAATCATTGCATTATTTAACAAAAAGTTAGTGAATATACTTAGAGTTGAGAGACTTCCATATTAATTATGCTGGTCACAGTACACTGCTGACCAAAATTCCTGGCTAATATTGGCCAATAAGAAAGATATACACAAAGTCATACTTAGGCACAATTAAACGTGTTCGGTCCTTTACAATGGGCAATCACAACCTTTTCACTCAGTTCTTGAACAGACGTACAGCAGACGTTCTACCAATTTACGAAAAAAAATACATCCGAGAGAAATACAGTCATTAAAACCTTCTGAAAAAGCCTATAGACATTTCATAAAGCGAATTCCTCACAACACGCACTGTAGCACACGACGGCAGAAACAAAACACAGATTCAGGTCGTGTTGTTGGCCGGGCAACAGCAGGCAGTTGGAGCTCCACGTACAAGAGAAGTGAGAGCTTTTCTCCACAAGTTAGGGCGTGTCTCTCGTCAGTTAAGACACTTAATGGAACCTCACCACTGCTGCTGTTCCTCCTCGCTCTGCTTATCATCACATCCCACCAAATCAAGTCTTCTGTCTGTAAAAAAAAAACATTTTTATGAGCAGCGGTCAGTACACTTTGGCACGGGCAACACATGAAGAGACCGAATAAATCAAGAAGATTAAGGTGGCCCTTCGACTTTTTCTAGACTTTAAAGATCCGTGGAATTTTCAAACGTTCGTTTTGAGGTAGAAAAGCTATGCGTGAATCATTAAAATGATCAGACTATTATTCAAACAGCGCTGGCCAATTTAAATATCTATCAGGTATATCTAAAAGGATGATGGATTCTGTAAATTTTTCTTGGCTTCTGAATTGGCGAGCACCGTTCGAATTATCTTCTGATCACTTTAATAATTCACAGTTTTTTTTTACCGCAAAACGAACATTTGAAAACCCTTAAGAAAAAATAAGGACCTCCCTAATAATTATACATAAAATAGGAAGTAAAGGAATAAAAAACCATTAGAAAAAAACAAACAAATATTAAAAGCCAGAACTAGGAGTAATCAAAAGAAAAAGAAGTAGAATTGTACCGCTGAGACACGGAAATTATCCAACATGTATAAATTTATTCGGGGAGCAGGCGCGTAATAGACAAAATAATCACTTAAAATTACATCGTAGCGTTTGTTTCCTTGGTTTTGCTGTCACGGACTGACTGTCGCCCTGTGAGGCTGGTGAGAAACAGTCGTGTCCACACGAGCATGACGCAGCAGCACACAAATATTCATTTACTGTCATCACACAACTCAAACTTGGGTTCCGCGCTGGCTGGTCTGCTCAACATCGGAGATCTTGAGTTTTTTGCTAGTCTCTTAAGCTTACAGTTCGTTTTTCAGTCTGAAATTATCGACTTGAAGTGAATTGTTTGAACTCGAAAGATCAGTAACAGATATATTGATAATAGTTACGGAAAACTGATCAGTTTATACACCATGTAACACGAGTTAAATTTGCTATACTTGAAAACCTGAAAAACAGGAAGAGAAGCCGCGATGAATTTCAGAAGCAGCGAGTATCAATTCAGTTACAGGGTAGGGGAGGTACAACTGTCAAACACAGCCGGTTTTAAAAAATTGTCCACTCACTAGCCAGCATTAACACTTCTCCATACACAATGTCTCTATTACAATGTATTCGAAAAGAGATCCAATAATTTCTCTACGGAATTCCCTCTATATATTAATGTATTATATTCATTAGAAAACTAAGAGTTTTCAAAATTGGCTTGTATTCAACATTCTGCTAACTTGAACTCTGCAATACAAGCATCCAATCAAGCAGGAACACTCAAATAGGAAACACTGACTCACTGTATGCACTTTGTGGACAACTGGAATAAAGTGAGTAAGGCTACGAAGGTCTTCTTTAAAAGACTTACAACAAAGCAAATTTAACTTGAAGGCTACATACAGCACGAATTGTAACACCTGACAACTTAGAACAATGTCATCGCTTTATTAGCTCCTAATTATTCCCCGTCCGTTATCACCTTCATTTCTCTACGCACATCCATCGCAGCCACTTGCATGTATCATCCACATTCATTAGAGCTATTCTTCACATCTCAAGGCTACCCCACACATCAATGCATCCCTTATGGATCCCGATTCCCACCTCACATCCCTCACGGTTACCTCACAACACACACACGACTACCCCCATATTTCACGACCACCCCTCAACCAACCCTCAAGAGGACGACGCACACCCTCCACCCACCGCAGCGCCGGCCAGCTTCCTAAATGCCAGAGGTCCGAGGGTGTGGGGCGGCTGTAAACAGACGAGTGGACTTGCTCTGCTCTCTCCCGAGCTCCAGTGCCGCCACCACAGCAACCATTTATAAATATTATTTCGCAAGACACAAAAATTCGCTGTGTATCACGGGGCGATGACTTAATATACCCCACACTTTACTTGTCTAGTATACAAATCCCTAGCTTTGACTTCAAAGTATTAAGCAATCCAGGCGCCCAAAAATGAAATAATTCCGTTAAAAACATCGAAATGTGTTACAAGCACAAAAAACTTTGCCGCAACAATTTTTCCGTATTCATATGAAAATCAGATATGTTACTCTCTTACAATGCATTCCCAGGATCGTGATGACATAAGAGGAGATCGACCGTTGCAGAAATAAAACAACTGGCAATACTTCAGTTTCATGAGTAATATTCAGATGTGATACCGGTAATACATTAAACAAAATTATTAATGTTCATCAATAATAAATCGAAAGATTATCAATAACTATGATAATACCCGAACTGGGTAAGCCTAATGCTGAGCGATGAATAGTACTTTCAATATTCAGTAAACCAAACGAGTCTGAGACATCAAAAGCATGTGACAAAAACCAAAATTTCGACTGTTTGAGAGAAGAAAAAGATAACTGAAAAATTATGAAGTAATGAGTAAGCAGAATATGATGCATATCATCAGCAGTTATCCGTTCATAACCAAGACAGTAGTAATCTGGTATACACCAAATAGAAACTAGAAATTGAGATCGAAAAACAAAACATTCGTATTAATATAGAAGCAGTCATGAGTCAACTATATTAATTTAGCCCCCCAAAAAATGAAAAAAGCAATTTTACTTACGAAAGTAAGAAACTGTCGCTGGATAAAAATACTTCACTTTCAGTAATAATTAAGCAAATATATATAGACGTATGAAACAGTAACAGGACTTACACAAATGACTTGTTTTACCTTCAGGAAGCTTCAGAGAAGTAAATGATAAGATCCCAAGTTACAACCTCTCAATATAAACGCAATGCATTCTGCTACATTTCAAAGAAAATATACACCAGAATCAGTGCTGTTAAACAGCTTATATAATACCAAGTAAAATTTACACAGCTGTGTCCGATTCAGTTCGAAAGAGTGAGAAATGCCTGTAAAAATTATAATTTTTGGTCCATCTAGATCAAGTACTTTCACAGCATCACAATGATAAAGAGAAACTCTCTAAAACGAAATAAAGCGAAAAGCCCTGATAAGCAAGTAACAGCATCGCCTTATTTCACTCAATTGGAAGATTGGCTTTATAGAGGGTGCGGCAACATAACTCCCGTTTTTCAAATCACTTTGCTTTCAATGGAAAAAGAAATCTCCACGTTTAATACGTAATACTTCATACTATAATAAGAAGTAAAGTAAATACACTAAAATTGCTGCAATGACATTTCAAGTAGCACTAGCATCTCACGAGAACGAAGAACAAAAAAAATGATGCAAGCAGTAACCGCATCAGGCGCAGGACACCGGCCTAAACCATTAATTACAGATGAATTGAATACACTAATTTAGAGGTTTGACTGCGTAATGTTCCCTAAGCCACTCCCGAGGAACAATAAATCCTCCAGCTACGCGCAAACGAAGACAATCACTACCAGACACTCACCAAAGGAAGCTTGTTACAATAAAGCTTCGTCAAAAACAATAATTGATGTCTTATTTCGAGAACAATAACGAAAGATATCACCATATAATGTATAATTAACAAACTAAATCATTAATCTTGTATCCTAGGTAGTGTAAATGAAATAAAATATCAACCTCGCTTCGCTGTGAAGAACATAAAATGAGTTCATGCCCATGAAGAGTCAGTTAGAAGGGATAAAAATCATAGAACTATGGATTAAACCATTAGAGCATAGAAAGGAAACGCACACCTTTAAGAAATAGTCCTGCAGGCCATGCATCGGCTGTAACAATCAAGGGCTGTCACGGCAGCAGAGTTGGCAAGAGTTTGACAGGCTCACAAGCTAATCGATGGATTGGCCCAAGTGGCGGGCCCGAGCGCACCCATCAGTCATCAGCATCGTTTTGCTGGCGGTTGGCAGCTCTAGGCACCAACTGGACGAGAGAGTTGCAACTTCACAAGAACTCATCCATCCAAGTGCAGCACATGGAACTCCAATACTGCATACAGTACTGCGTAAACTCTGCCTTGAAATTGAAAAATTTTCTAGTTGCAACGTTTCACAGACACCATTACTTGCTCTCATAAAACACTCCTATTTTCAAAAATTAAGCAAAATAGGAACAATATTTGGAACAAAGTGAGTACAAAAAATAGCTACCGAAAATTACAAGAAAAATGAATGATGAAATTAATATGAACGATTCCATGTCTTTTTGTTTGTCCAACAAACAGAAAAAGTTTGAAATTGAAGTTCAAGCTCTGATCATAAAAATACTTGACAAGGAATATCGTACCTGGCATCAGATCGAAGTAACCAACCCTAGTTAATACCCATTAAAATTAAAACTAGTTTATTTCAGCAGTACCAGTATTTCGGCCTAGTCTCTGTACTTTCGGAGCAGAATACGAGTATATGAAGTAAAGAATTTTAAAGATTGAAAATCTTAGTCCGGTCTAAAATGGTCTGATCATTAGTATGTGAAAATAGATAGTGAATTTAGTACTTCATAAAAGTAATAACACAGAATTTAGCAGTATCGTTTCACTCTTTCAGTATTATAGAGACATTCCAGTCCAAGTTCACTTTCTATTAAAATCATTATACTAATTACATTTCCTTAGTTCGAAACTCAGATGTCTCGTTTTTGAAAACCCTATAATTAAAATTCATCGCCAATTTTTTAACTTCGAAATTCAGATGTAAACAGCACAGTTCACAAAGTTTTATCAAATTGCTATATTAGGGTTAGGATTTTTTTTAGGACTTGATTGATTAAACAAAACTTTTCTCAATTATCACTAAATATTTTTAGTACACTTTCGTCCATGACTCACGTTGAATATAATAAATTAATAATCAATTAGTTAATAACTAGAGTTGAATGGACTGCAACTAAAACGACCGTGATACAGCTGCATTTCCTCCAAAGATATCGTAATAAAATAACTGTTCCTGACTAATGGAATCACATAAGAACTGTCACACAACAACGATGAGTAAATCTCGATGCTCCTCAACGGTTCCAGAATGCCAGCCAGAAAATTTCACATCATAATAGAGCACAATAAATTTTTAAATGAGACCACGTGGGCGCTTCAAAACATGCGTGAATTTACGAAACCACTAAATTTCAATATGAAACCACCCATACTTTTCAGTTTAACTCGCGAGTCTTTAGAGAGCAGTAGAACACATAGTTAATTGATTATAATAAGAAACTAGAAGGTTTATCGAACATGCAAAAAAATTCTATCAAAATGCTTCACCACCTGCACTGGAAACACTAATGTTTCCATCAAAAACTCTTCCTATCAAATTTAATTTTGTTAATAAAATATCGAACTTCATGCCAAAATAGAAATAAAAGACTAGACAAATAATTTGAAGTATTCATGTTTACTACTAATAAAGCTGGGCACCGTCAAAAGTCGACTTCCTATAATACAAGACTCTGTAGTCCCACAGGTGAATGCACCCTTTTAAGATGCGAATGAGAATGGAACATTAAACTTTATAACCCATTGAATCATTATTAAATTATAACATGTACTAGTACGTTCAAGCAAATCCATCCACTCTCGCATGACTGCAAATGATTAATGAGATAATCGGTTCTAGAAACGCTGCTGTAATCGTACAGCAAGAAATATGAGGCCACTCACCAATCCAATGAGCTCAGGCAAAGAATGATAAATAAGCCTATGGCCTGGAAAGTAGGCCGAGGCCACAGCAGCAGAGCAAAATGAAGAGGCAGATCCAGCTCGGCTGCCAAATAGCAGTTTCTTATTGCGAGGCCGGCCGAAGTTAGGCGATGCATCAAGAAACGGAGGAGGGCTTGGTAAGAGCACTAAAAACTGACGTGCATTTCAGGCGGACGCGAGCGCCAAGAGAATGACCTATTCGGAGAGAATCCCTTACAGTCGCAGCCTGACTTGAGCAGAACTCGGCACAAAAGTTCTGTTGTGGCCTTAGAACTCGCAACGGAGCTTCAGGTCGGAGGTTTTGAATGAGGATGCATTAAGGCGACTCTGAGGAGTTGAACGTTGACAAAGTTTTCCTTTTCGCAATGTAGACAGTATGAGACAGCTCATTTCACTTTCTATACGCAAGGAGAAATGCAATAATAACTAAACATGAATCGCTAACTACACAAATAGCAGCCTTAGCGTTGAAATGCGGGAACAAACCTGATAAAAGAAAATCTTTTAAGCCACGATGGCTTTTCAGAACATTAGATGGGTTAAAAAGGTAATCGATTAGAGCATCAAATCGTTTACATTAATATCATGTTCCATTTAAAATTTGGTACGAAGCTGAAAAATATAATTGAACAATTAAAGACAATAGCCTTCAAGAACACAGTTAGCTATGATCATAATAAATAAAACCACGCTCAATTAAATAAGAAATTAGATTATGAAAAATCTACGGTGGTAAAATTCTATAAAATAAATTTGCACAATTGTCTTGAGACGAGCATTCCCATTAATACAGAGTTCCACCCATCAAAATGGTCGCATAAGGTTAAACGAAGAAAATATGTTCAGAAATATTATTTTTTGAGGGCAGCAGAGTCTCAGTGATGAGCTGGGAGCATCTATCATCAAAAAGCACCAGAGGTCATCCACGGTAGAAAGGTCCAGATTAACGGCGGTTACTCTCACGCTGGCCAGAATTAAGTAGAACCAACTTTTGCACTCGAAATAATCGTAGTCTTTAGAGAAACTAAGAGAGAGTTCTCCACCATCGGCCACCAACAATGTAAGAAATGTTTTCATTAAAACTTCGCCTACGTTTTATGATCTGATACGCGGGAGTTTTATCAACTTTTAAATAGCTTTTCAAGGAAACTCATTTCTTGAATAAAAATTATAATTTGTGAACTAGGATAGTTTCAGTTTCACTAGAAGCTGAAAACTACTTCAAAAGTCATAAAGTTAAGTTGCACGTGTTATTTAATCGAAAAAACTTTATAGCACTGACTTCCTGCACACAACTCACAGAGCACAAAAATTTACACTACATATTTTTTATTGCTGCACAAGCAAAACGAACAATACACGTAAAAACATGCATGAAAGATACAGAATAACTTAAAACCATCACAAGCAACATTCATACTCTTTACAGCATCTAGAATCAAATCTGGTGGAACTTTCACAAACATATTTAATTTTATAACTCATCGACAACTCCAGTTCGGGTGTCATTAAAACATCGCCTTCTACATTAGTAATATTCATATGTATCTTACTATTTACATACCAGTAACACCCCTATGTAGTACAGCAGGTGATTTCAGATTTCAGTAATATTTTTTAAGTTTATCAACATATTATCCAAAAATTAGAAATCTCCAATTTTCCCCACTAAATTGAATTAGTCCAAAAAGACATCGGAAATCCCAAATTCGCAGGAACACCAGGAACCTCTACCTAGCACGACCTTCGCTATCAGAGACTCTCTCGTCACGCGCAGCCATCAATTAGAAGCTCAGTAAATGATTCCCGAGAAGAATTGCACGTCAGGAACCGGATCTGTGAGAAGCGTCTTTCCGCTGCCTTGATAGCAGCAGACATCGAGACTAGGAAACTCACTAAATATGATGTAGTAACCTTAGTGATCCTTTCACGTCTTTCAGTGCTGAAATAAAAACAAAAGTCCTTTAAAATCGCAAAACAGAGCATTGTGATTCATATATTTTTGTTTTCTCGTTATAATTACGCTTCCAAATCTTAACCACTGTATCAAAATTTAACCAAATTGAGATACAGTCGCCGAGTATCTCAGAGTAGAGAAGTAAAAAGAAGTAATAAAACAAAGACAATAGCGCAAAAGCCAGATTGTACGGACTCCAGCAGTAAGCGCAGGGGCTAATGAAGACGCTAGGAATTTCTCTCAAGTATGCTATGCCCAAGTTATAATGACAGAGACGTAATTATCCTCCCTCCAAGAAAAACCTAACAAATCCTCACAGTTCCACGTGAGCAAAGTCCTTGAATTCTGTGAAAAAGATAATTCAGCACAATTTCCTTGCTGGGGAGAACGAAAATATAATAGAAAGGAGCAATATTGAAGCGCATACGTAAGGTAGCGTTTTACATTGCACCACAAGTGGACCATATTTACGAAACTTACAGGTGAACAAAATTATACCCCCCCCCAATACATACTATAAAGTAATTATTTCGTGTTCTTATGAACTCCTTGAGTCTTTATGATTACGGTGCATGTGCGTAACTGAAATGCCTGTGCGCAATTAAGGTGTATGTGCGTGATCGATGTCTTGACTTCAGACGGCATGGGACCTGGGTAGCAGCCCAAGGAGCCAAACGGCTCGTTACTATTATATTCTATTTTATTCTAACAAACTAAAGTTAGTACAAAAGCTTCATAATAGCTAATCAATAGTTGTCCCAAATCAATAATAGTAATGAATCAATTGTTCTAACCAAGAAAATATCATTTAGAATTACTGAAATTGAAGTATAAACATTTTCAAGAAAACTGCCAAACCTTTCCAAGTAATGCATATTCCATTTGTTTCACAATTATCCATGAACTTTCAGTCGGTCTTCCTGTAAATCAAACCTGATGAGTAACATATTTCTGCACAGTGCAAATACGGCATTAAGGTCGATTTTCGAAGAATATAATGAAACGAGCCGATTGTACTACAAATTAAAACAGGAGCAACTCGACTTCAGCATTTAAGACACCTTCACGCAGCAAGTAATACTTTACTGTAACTTATCCCTCAAACCATAATCAAACCATCATTAAGTCATTGGACAATCTAGCTTAAAAAGGATAGACAACAAAGGTTAAACCCAATACTGACCATCCATTCGCCATCAATTAATACATGTGAATCAAGTTTGTTATACTTCAACACCAGGAGCTAAGGTCCTTAACAATTCGATAGATTTTAAAATTTTATTTCACCATAAATCCTTGTAAGAAGAGCTATACGCACACCCGAGTGGCTGATAAATGGCAGAGCATCGAACCAAACACGTACAGATTTGTCGGGAATGCTGTTGACCGAGAATTCTACGGAAATTAGTTCCAGTATTTCACTTACTCTCAGAACTGAATATTTCCAAAGCCCAAAAAAACATCGCAACATGACAATGTATAATGCAATAGTACAAGTGGAGTATCAGAATGTATGAAATGAAACTAATGGCAGAGAAATTGAAGTCCATCGATAGCAGAAATTTAAAATATTTAACGAAAAACTTTATGAGCTACTTCATAAACGAATCTATCTTGCAGAACACAATATTGTGGATGCAGAGTGAATTTTCTTCAGAGTAGTATATTGTGAGCGTGTTCTTAGTTTGACTGAAGGCTCAGTCAGGAAGAGGCAGCTATTTACGCTATAGGCAATCTCCTGGCAATACCCATTTCATAGACAGAACTTGCAGTCTCGCCGTTGAACTCTACGGAAACAACTGCCAGTATTTCACAACCCGTTGTCTGCCGGGACATGTTTGCGAGGATGGGTGAAAAAATACCATGGTGAGCCAAAATCTTCAGACACAATAAGAATAAAGCTAGTAACATAGGCAAAAAACTTATGTAAATGTTTCACAAAGTAATTGATGTTCATGGCAGTCGAGGATACCATATTCGAAATTCTCAGAAAGTCTAAAATTACGAGTTTTAAATTATCTACATACATATTCGCATGCAATGCAGCTAAGATATAACTCTAGCATTGTAATATGATTGATATGCATGCAATTACAGTCTCAAAGACTGAATCCTAATGAAAAAATAAATTATAATATATATTTTCAATTGCAGAATAACTATTTTATTTGAAAACTTTTGATTCAAATTATATAAATACGCTAAGCATTAAAACCGTCCACCAGAAACAAAATTTTCGAAAGCCTGCACACAATATTTTGGCACTCTTGCAAGCATGTAGTAAATAATAGAGTAGAAGCAGAACAGCAGAACTAAACTTCGTGAGAAGTGAAATATATTTGAAACAAATCGAGCAAGCGAAATAAAACAGTTTTGATGACTTGAGAGAAGCAACCACAGCTTCAACAACAATTAATAAGAAACTCTTTTGAGTGTTGCACAACTGCCAAGCTAGAAACCAAGAAAAAAACTTAGAAACTTGTTAAATCTGTGTTCTACAGGATACCCATGAAGGCTCTAAACAATTTAACGAATTTATTATGAGATTAATTTATGAGATATTTTATTGTATCAAGTGGTTATCAAAGTTATTAATCACATTGCATTTGTATTCCAGGAATCGTGTTGATGAAAGGTGGCCAAAAAATGGCTACTCCTCCAGAGAAGGCAGAATACACATTATGGTTTATTGAGACAAAATCAGATAAGCACACTCAATGAAACTACAGAAATATGGAAGAAAACCACCGTTACGTCCGTCAATTTGCGCATGGCACACAAATTTATGGAGACAGGGATAAGCTTTTGATCGTTCTCCCACAAAGTTCGTCTTTACTGCTGCAAGATAGCTAGAGCTAGCACGTTCAACAGTGCACTAAGTCCACTGCAAGAAATTGCGATTTTCCCAAAGTGGAACTCGGACAAGCACTCAAGCTAAGTGATAAACCAAAACAGAAAGAGTTCACAGTCAACATGCTGGAACGAATTTCTGAGGACGAAACATTCCTCGTAAGAGTTTATTTTAGTGATGAGACAACCGTTCATGTCAGGGAAACTGAAAGAACACAATGTCAGAATCTGGGAAGCAAAGGATTACTAATGCCATTGCAACTATTGATGGGGGGATGTTACAGGGAACATAAGAAATCAATTAAGTAATGGTGCCTGTATAGAGCCGTATTAAATGAGATAAAAAATGTGTTTCCTTACGCAATAATTTTTTCAAATTGTAAAGGGATTGTCTTAGGTCTTAACAGTTTGACCCACAAAGACAATCAGAAAATGCGGTGCTCAGAAAAACTAAGAGTAATACATAGGTAAACAAGAGCATCACAAATTGAACATTTTCACTACAATTCGAATATTTTTCAAGCTAAACCTAGCGCAAACGCATAAATTTTCCCTAAATCTAGTTATAAACTTTGTTCAAACGTTGAAAACAAGCGTTATGAACTTTTTTTAACTGAGTGATACATGACAAATACAGCATTCTTGAAAACATAAAATCTTTTATCTCTAAAACTCCAATGGAAAGCATTACTTCCAATTAGAAGTAATTCCATCGCCCTTTTAAATCGTAGAAGAGAAGTCACCACTTCCATGCCCCGATGGTAGAAGGCCATAGCAAACATTTCGTGAGTGCAGAACGCTGTTATGGACAACGTAATATCTCAGGTTTAATAAGAAATGTTGAAAACTTCGCATTTACATCTACTCCAGAGCTAAAACAAGGAGCTGTGAAGAAAGAAAGGAGTAGGGGCCTCAAAGACTGTTCATGTGGTGAGGCCACTGGAAAGCAAAAAGACGAGTAGTTCTAGTTATTAGTAAAAGATGAATTGTTCCGGAATACGCGTCTGCAGATAGATACAAGACACGATGCTAATAGATCAGTACTACTACAGCTCTACGTGATGAATATTGCACATTTTTATTTCACTTCAAAAGAACTTTTCAACTGCCACAACTTCGGTTTGACAGGTCATAAACCCACTGAAACATCAATTTAACTTCACAACCGTATTCAAAATACGTACCTGGTGACAATGTCAATTCAATCTGTAAAAACAATTTAAACAATAAATTGTTGCATGGGCCTTTCCGCTTTTATTAAAATGAATGTGAAAAGTTTTTTGCCTGCTTCCCGGCGGCCATGAGGCAAGAAGAAAGTAGCTTGGCTTCTGATGCAGGGCTTTCTGAGTTTACTACGGAAAATTACCTGGTAATATCATACAATTTATGGCCAATTTAATGGCAGTCTCATTTTGTTGACTCATCGTTCTCAATTCTTAATTTTGAGGTTCGCTTTAATGTCCTTCGTATCTCTGTAACTCCAGTGCAGAATATTTGATTCCCTTCCCAGTGTTCGTACATTATTTTCTTTTTACTGCCACAATATCCCATTATATTTACTTTCTTTTTCTTGGCAATTCATAGACTCCATAAAACAGTAATTTCAATTTAATATCCAGTGGCATATTGGTGGCAGCGCGGCCCAATTACGCATCTTTTTAAGTTCGAAATTTTGTTTCCAAGTGTAATTTCCACTTCAGTGAATATAGCTCAACGATCTAAATTTACTTCTGGGTAGTTCTATTACGAAAACATAAATCTTACTTTTCCGTATGCTACGAGTACATTATCTAAGTTTTGAAAATATTTCTAACGAAATCATTTCCACAAGATATCTAACGTGTCTCAAAAATTTTAGAAAATGAAGATTTATTGGGCTTCTTGGAAACAATTTTCCAAACGTGACCCTTAAATCCAGAAAATCTTGCCTCTTGCGTTATCGCTCTTGATTCTTGTAATTCTGCAGAAAAGTTTTGAAAAATATGACGTTTACAAAAAGTTAGCTCTCTTTGTCCCTGATGAACTTCACGGTTTTGGCGAGAAGTTTTACTGCGCAGCCCGTAAACTTTTTCATTGCCTCGGACTATTGACTTGAGGGGCAGGGCTGGAGAGCCCTTGCTTGCCTCTCGTAGGGCCTCACTATCTTGCTCTCTAGAACTTCTGCTGGATCACCTGAGAAAAGACTGTTTTCTATGCGCTCACATGCAACCAAAAATGCCTCATCAACATTTTTTCCAAGTGAATTACATAAAATTATCTTTAAAATAGGCAAACCTAAAAGACCTGAATAAGCATTCTGTATTGAAGTTACAATAATAATTGATGCATTTTTTCGTATGCTGACGTTATGACAAATGAAAAGCAACTTATATAAGACGTTACACAGAATTCTAAGTTATCGAAAGTTCATGGTTAATTCAAAACAGGTTACATAATTGAAGAAGAATAACATCACAGTGCGAGTTTCACAAAAAATAGAACATAAGCTCAACACCGGAAAATATCACCACAATGAACGCTTTTAAAGTGAAACAGAAAAAGTTGTAGACTTGAACACGCCAACAGGAACGAGCTGAGTGGTCCATTCTCGAGTTTGTACCAAAGTTCCTAGTCGAAAAAAATATAGAAGCAGCAGAGCTCGTAAGAACAAGACACTTTCATTCCAAGAATCGGAATTTGGGAATTGCAACCTCAAGGATTCCCGGAAGACGTGAGGAACAAAGCGGCCTGGAGCTGACACTTCCTCGTTGCAGGAATTACTTGCTTTCAAGCTCACCACGAGCGCTGGGGTAGCACGAAATTAGTGACTATGTAGTTTCGGCAAGAATTATTTTACAAAATTTAGTAAATGAAATTTGTTTAATTGTGTAACCGTCACCTCCGCAGTGCAGCAAATTCTCGATCGTTTTCTAAGATTGCACAAAGGTCTGTGTCAATACAAGATCAACAAAATTTGAAAAAAATCACAAGCTATTATCAGGTTAGTACTCAGATTATTAAAGCAGGTATTTCTGAACACAACACCAGACGGGCTATCAACGTCAAGACAAACGAGTATTAAACACAAGTGTGCTCAGGGCTGCTGAATAAGCAATATCAAAACTCGTATTTAAAAACAACAACACTCATCGCTTCCCTTTCATAACTGTGAAAGAAGCAAGAAACAAAAACTCGCATGTTGTTGCTAATGAGCAATCATTGTAATCCGAGCAGTTGGGAAACAAACAAGTGCAGAGCTGCCAATTATCAACGACAAAGCGATGTAGCCATAAAAGCTAGCAACTAACTCCTAAGGGAGCATCGAAAATAAATCCAAGCTATCGCAATCAAATATGAAAAAAACATAGCAAGGGAAGAAAGACAGGAAAAGGGAAACCTGAGAGCAGTTAGTGGAAAGTCGACCTCATCTTCCACTGACCGCACTATGAAAAATTTTTAAATACATACTGTTATTGCTATATTGCATTCCCACAATTAGAACACAAACACAGTTCTACGTGCTGCTTACTAAATCACTCATGGCTCGCCATAAGATAAACTAAGAGAGTTTAATACAAAACTTTACTATGAAACATAAAAAGCAAGCGAAGCTCATCTAATTAAATAAATAAGGCTCTGTAGGTACAACAGCACTGAGCGAGACGACAATTCAACGAAACCCCGGAAACCTCAACAAAAATATCTTCTCTTCATTACGGAGATGCAACACAAGTTCTGAAGTGAATGGAAAATGATTGAAAAACGTACATGCAGGTATATCCCACACTAGTTTAGGTCACCAATACATAAAAATGACACTTCCAGGGCAAGTGAAGTAAGCTGGAGCAGGTAAATGACGCTACAATGTAGACGCTGTAATATAGGCATACAGCGGCTCATAAGCTGATACAAGTAATTCATAAATTTTAAGATGCCCACAAACTCATATGAAAAGTACTGACGAACATAAACAACAACGTGAATTAGAATTAAGCTGAGGGAGCCCGCCCACTTTCGTGAAGGTTTATTAACGTTAACCTTCTTTACCGCCACCAAACATGTTCACAGCAGGCGAAGCCAACATTACTTGCTCTGAACACGACGGTAGCAAAAGGCGCAGTCGGTCGAAGAGCTAAATTGGAAAAGAATTAAATTGGAACTAGTTAAATTAGAAACACGACAGTAGAGCAAAATACCGCTGGTAGATAAAGAGTGAAATTGGAAACTAACAAGTGAAGGAAGCGGAGTACAAGAGTATGGCACGGCTGAAGCTGAGCAACCAGTGGAGATGCTCAAAGTTCACGCTCTAACTGCTGCAGGTGAGCCTCAGCCTCACGCCTTACCGAGCTGTGTAGGGGCATCAGCTCTGCCAATTAGAGGCACTCTGTGACCATCAGAGATGCTTCAATAGTTTCGCTATCCACTCCATGTGAGAGCCTTATACTTGAATGAACACGACTCGCTCTTGGATCAATGAGTGAAAGTGTGAAAAACGGGCTGCTTAAACGTGAATAATTCGTCTAAATTAATTGTTTTAATACGAGATGCTCCAATAGTTTCGCTATCCACCCCATGTGACAGAGCCTTATACTTGAATGAACACGACTCACTCTTGGATCATTGAGTAAAAGTGTGGAAAATGAGCTGCTAAAACGTGAATAATTCCTCTAAATCAATTGCTCCAGTTGTTGAATTAATAGACTTGATCCATAAGAATGTGAGAATTTGTAAAAAAAACACCGAACTAAATAGAATAGATATAAAAAAAGCAACATAACAATTTAACACTTGAGGTTGATTATGAATGGATGCATTTAATTAACGCCTGGACAGACGTCACTTAAGAAAACAAAAGACGAGTTCAAAACAGCCCGGCCTGACACGGACGAATGACGGGAGCCTGAAAACAAGGCTGTTGGCGACGACAAATTATGCGACACCGGCGCTTGAAGGGCCGTGTTTCTGCTTTTGACCGCAAATTATCGTTCTCCTCATGGTCCAGTATTACAAGTAACAAAGAACCAGAAAACCAGGAGAAGTAATTTAAACAAAGCGAGCACGCCGGGGAAAACATGCGATTCTTCTTTGAAGATTTTAATGTAAAAGAAACAAATCCCACAAACCCATGCGCTGTTTGATTACAAACTAAATAAAAACAATAGGACAGAACAGGAATAGGAAAATACTAATGTCTCCCGAGACAAGAGCTAGTCTTACAGGAGAAAAAAAAAGAACTAGCAGCCGTTTTCAAATTTTTCACGACGCTCTGCATTTTTCTCAGAATGGCACACAAATAAAATAACCCTGATTATAGATTTTATTTCACTTTATTTTGATATAGACCCTAGCTCACTGGTCAAAGCACAAGTAATATGTACATGCATGGGTTATGATAAATAAAACGATAACAGAGCTGGTAATGAGGTAGCAAAACGCACAGCGCGTAAATACAAACGCACAATGCAGCGTAACTTCAATAGAAGATGACAAAACTTACACTCCATAAAACTACGCTTAACTTTTTTAATTGAACAATCCGAAATAGACAACACTCATCCACATTCATTGTTTCACATTATTCATAGCAAAACGAGCAAAGAATAAAGAAACTCGTAAGAAAGACGGTGCTGATGACAAGGTGCGGTGTGATAAGGGCGATTGTGGCCAGTAATTGAGTAGTATATGTAAATACCAACGAACAGATGGGAAACAGAGTATATCAGGGGCGGTAGACTATAATAACAAGCCTACACGTGTAATCAGAAAACTGTAACCAAGAGAGCTCACAAATTAAAATATTCTGATGCAGGCAGAGGCAGTTGTATGAATGACGGAAAATACGTTAATGGGCCCGGGAACATAATTGCTGCAAACATTTACGAGGGGCCGGCTACACGGCATCCACAAGAGAGAGGGAAAAGAAAACAGAGACAAACTCGAGTATAAAACTAAATAAAGAACGCTTTAGAGAAAATAAATAATAAACTTTAGTTATTTGGGCAAGGATTAACTTGACAGCAGCGTAATATTCATTATATGTTGGCAAGGAAGAGACATCATAACCATCTAATTTCCACTCATGATCACGTCCTTGCTAGAGTATAGTCGGGATATCTCACAGCAAGCTTGATATTTTCAAGCACTACACGTTAACACACGAATGTGATGCTATCAATGAATATCATACAATTAAACAGTGAAATATCATGATGTACGACCAGAGAACCGGATTTAATCAGCACATATTGGAGCAGTGATCAGGTTGCGCCGGAGGCACAAGACACGCCTGCTACGCAAGCGGGTTGGGTGGCTAAAAGCAGACGCCGTAAACACGGAAGAAAAATGAGCTCTGAGCAGACAGATAGAGGAAAAATATTACAAGATATGTTGAAGACAAAATAAGAACAAACGTGATAGATTTATAAAAACAAAGAGGGTAGAGAAGATGGGATTTTTTGAATTGATATTACGTTAAATAGAGGGTAAAAGTAGAAGCACTACGAAAGCTACCACGAAACATTAATAATAAAAAATCATAGTTCAATAAACAAGTAGTAAAAACACGAGTCAGGAAAACATGCAAGCAGTAACGTCAGTAATACAGGGTGTCCTAAAAAATGTATACATTTTTAAAAGGCAGCTTGTTTGAATGCCACTGGTGCCACGAGGCTCGGACAAGTTTCATTTGAAAGAGCCAGATCTTAAGTTTCCTTTGGAACTAGAACACGTTGTTAACCACGATATTTTAACAAGTAAAATTCGAATTATAACCTTTTAAAAATGTGTACATATTTTTGGGACACTCTGTATATAGTTAGGCATGGACATGAACAAAACCGATACATTAGAAATGGACAACAAATCAAGGGAGAGTTGCCTGTTAAAGAAGACTCCAAAAAGCTCGAAGAAAAATAAAATTTCATAACGAAACCCGTAGCTAGCTCAAAACGAGCCTTTCCTTTTCCTGAGAAGAGCGATTGAACTCAGAGTAATCCTAGGTTCGTGGGTATAAAAATAAACCACTGTACACGACTGTCAAACGAATAATTTATGAGGAAGAAACGAGATTTCCGAGTGTTCACAGGAAATGAAGCAGGTAGTGCAGCAATATTCGATGGTGCTGTATACACTTCCAAACTTTACATAAGCAAAATTTCCCCAAAAATAGACGAATAATTTCAAACATACAACTCAAAACGTTTGAGAGTAACATTCTGCACAGGATGAAAACGAAAAAAATGTGTAGAGTGAACTAAATAATAACAGATTTCATACAACTATAACGGTATTAACATTCCAAACCTCATGTGAAACATTGTGTAGCGGTGCAAAATACGCCTGAAAACTATTTCTGTTAAAAATACGTTAATACGAGTAATTGTAATTGAAACTCAAAAAACTCAGTCGAGTATATGAATTCAATACAACTTGTATTGAAGAGTGACCACCCAGCGAACCGCTGCAGTTCTACCAAAACGCAGTGTAAATTTTAAATTCAATGAACAAAACTAAAGAAAAACACTGAGCTGGGCCAGCAATACCGCCCCCGCAGCAACTCTATCGAATTTCAGAGAGGAAATTGCCGAGCGAACAATTTCTGGATGATATCCTCAATAACAAGCCCAATAGCGCCGCAGAAATTCGCTTTCATGAAGAAACAGCCAATCGAGCGGCACGCAGGCGAGTTACGCTCGCTGAAGCACCGCGTTCAAGAGAAACGACTTCACTTTCGGCTCATGATGAGAATTCACTGAAAGAACTATTGGCTTGAATCTTAATTCACGTAATGCTACTAATGCTCCACAGTCTAAACAACAGGATCCTTCATTTCATTGAAAAGTGATCACAATTTTGTAACATGCATCATTCCTCGCGTTTACAACTATGGAAATAAAAGATGGTTTAAACTCGAGAAGCATCTCAATTCCATCATTCATATTTTCAAGCTCAAGCTGCTGCCGTGCCTGTACGCCGCTCTTAGAATAGAATGAGGCTATAAGAACGAACCTTCTGGCCCATTCTTGGGTCGGATAATTATTTCGATAATTATTCGGTTGTTTACCCAAGTCCCATATATCAATGATTATAAAATGCATCAAACAATTTATAAGTGAACTGTTTTCATTGTACATTGTTTTCATTGTCTATGTAGCTTACATGTACCGGTTCAAATCGATGCTGAAGGAACTTTAAAAGGTACTAGAACTTCATGAAAATTGCCACCAACTGAAGACCATTTAGTCCCATGACGACCACGGACACACCCTACGATGGAAGGACTAAAGAGAAAACCACCAGCAACTACATAATTTAGTTCCATGATAACCACGGACACACGCAACGAGGGAAGGACTAGAGAGAAAACCACCAGCAACTACATAATTTAGTTCCATAATAACCACGGACACGTAACGAGGGAAGGACTAAAGAGAAAACCACCAGCAACTACATAATTTAGTTCCATGATAACCACGGACACACGCAACGAGGGAAGGACTAGAGAGAAAATCACCAGCAACTACATAATTTAGTTCCACGATAACCACGGACACACGCAACGAGGGAAGGACTAACGAGACGAAGCAGCCTGCACGTCTACCAGCACGGACAGACGAGGCTGCGCTCACTTGACGGGCCTCACAAGTCACACGGTGACGGCGCGAGCTTTAAAGGAGAACCTCGCACCTCAGACACGATGGTGGCGGTGGTGGTGGTTGTGGTGGTATTGGGCGTACGGGCAGCGGTGGCTGTCATGGTGTTGGGTGTACGGGCAGTGGTGGTTGGGTTGTGGTGGTGGTGTTGGGTGTGCGGACTGTGGTGGTGGTGGTGGTGTTGGGTGTGCAGGTAGTGTTCTGTGCGACATAGATGCACGCTGTCAAAGAGACAGAAAAACAGGAAGCCTAATCCAAATTGCAGTTAATCGGTCACGTTCAAAGCGTCAAGTGTTTAACATTAAACAAGACAATTAAAATAGTTTTCTGGCAGCAGTGTGGATTTCATGGGAACTGTTGAGTGATTTCGAACAACTGGCAAGTGAGAGTAAACGAGAATAACTTGGGGACCAAAGTAAAATACCAAAGACTCCTCAGAAGCACTAATCGCCACTGTATCCAGAATAACACTTTCCATCAGTGTACTCCGAGAAGAAAAGTGAAGTAGTTATTACTATGGTCGAGCTACGGTAGCAGTTGCTCCAAAATATCAGCAGAAGTCCAAGAGATCACGAAATCTCGACAGGCGCTAAGAAACAAATCTTCCGAAGAAAAACGCGCTGTCTAAAAAATATAACCAAAGATTACGCATTGGAGGAGGCCGTGGACTTCGGGGTTTAATTGAATCACAACTCCGCACATGAAATAAATCATAGTGGGAAATTTTGACAAAACAAACTCATTTCTTCCTAAGAAAAATTAAGGCGAGTTCAAGATCTCTCTTTAACACATTGCCTGCGAAGGGGCCCATCGGGTTCGGATGTTTAAATTTTACAGAGCCTTCTATTGACTATGTCTATAGAGTAAATATTTGCACGCTAGGTAGAAAGAATAAGGATTTTATTACAAAATAACCGCTAAAAATGATTTTGACCATCGTAACGAACCTTTCAAAAAAAATTGAAAACCGACAAATGAAGTAAAAATATATGCTAGTATTGAAAATGTTCTTGCTAGTTTTGATAAATAAAAGATGAGCCTAATCATGAAGGCTACAGTAGAAAAAATTACAAGATAAGACCTAACTAGTAAGAAAATTGAACCCACAACAGCATGCTCGGCTAAATTTAAAGCCCTAAAAGTTTGCTAATGAACACATGTAATATAATCATCCCCTACGGAGTAGTTTAGGAATCCTACATTGTTTAGAACACTGTCCATAAATTACACGGAAGCACAATTGTTTAGAAAGGTCTCCCCTCTTGACGGGGCCTGCAAAACTGATCTCTTGCAGTTTTTTAAATTGCAACTTGATTAAAGACTATCATCATTGCTTGCTCACACCTTAATAATTCTGATACTGAAACTTGATGAAGGTTCAATTCAAGTAGCACAACTAATACCTTAAATTTAGACGAATTTTTGTCACGAAACTTTGCTCTGGTTTGCACGTGAGGTAGCCTGTCAGATGAGACCAAAACTTGAAAAAAATGAGCCTCGCGTAGAAAAAGCCATCACGTCAACCTCCACCAATTTGGGGAAAGTAAAAAAGAATAATAGTCTTTAACCTCCGGAAGAACACTCATAACAGACTCCTGCAGTAAGTGCCGGTGAGCATGCTATGTATTTGCTGTTGCTGTTTGCCCATGCTATGATCTGCAATGTACTGCTGGATGTACCACTTAGTGACCTTAATTTTGTAAGGTAGTTAATGAGACTAGACACTGTCAACGTACTCTTTTTGCTTTATGGGAGCTTGAAAAAGAAACAAAACAGCAAGGAAGATTTTTTGTAGTTAATGATTCTGTTAAATCAAAGAAATAATTATAAAACGTAGCGTAAAACAGAAGTGCTTGATCCAAAGTCTATTTCATTGAATGAAACCAACAATACAGGTATAGTTTCTGTAACTTCTTACCTTTTCATTACTCTTTTCCATCACTGAAAATAATCTTCAAACTCAGAACGTTCATTAGTTTATACTACACACCAACTAAGTCATCGCTTTAATTAAAAAGCATTATATTTATATACAGATTTAAACTCACGCTTCTGCATATCATTCATCCCCTTGAGGAAAATTTGATCCCCCAATATAGCGGATTTTTGTCAAGGTTTGATCGAGTTTGCAACAGAAAGGCGGAAAATTTCAGAGTCTCGATTAGCACAGCTTGTCATCACAAGCCCAACGAAGCCGCGTAAGCATCTCGCAAAGGGGAAAAAAGAAGCGAGAAGAAAGAAAGGGCGCAGACACTCGTGCAAAAAATCAGTTACACGGTACACCGCCCTCCAAACCAAGAAAGACAAAGAGCTAGGGGAAGGATGAAGCCTAAGAACTAACCTCCACATGTCCCTACAATAACCATTGCTAACTCCACTGTGGGTCAACAGCTAGGGTCACAACTTTGCTTGAACAATTAACAAGAATGAAGGTCTAGCATATGCGAACAAAGAAATCGTGGTTAATTCAGCATAATCGAAGAATATTTCAAAGAAAGCCAAAATAACTTGAAAGAAAAATTATCAAACGGCATTTTAAGATAAGTAAACCTATCGTTCCTTCAAGGCAATGCCCGAAATTTTAAGGCAATACACGGTTACTACACGGTGATGCAAGTCCACGTAAACATAAGTTAGGCCAATGGCGGATAGCAGAAAAAGTTAGCGTCCACATGGAAAGGAAAGCAGGAAATGAAACGAATTTTGCCTGAGGTAACTTCCAAATGGCACAGGGAAATTGCAAGGAAGCGACACGAAAAAAATAGCCAACGAGTTGAGCTTCAGTTTTGCCAAGGAATGAGTACAGACCCCAATTTCCTGGTATGAACAGCAGTTCTTCAAAGAAAGCACAAGCGAGGAATTCAAAAAAACAATCTGCTTCGAGAGGCCTTAAAATTTACAAGCTACTTGAATAACCTAATTTTCTGTAGATTCTATCATTAAAAAACGCAATATTCCTGAGTTTTCAAATGATAGAGTAGGGATTTTATCATACGTAAAAAAAATAAAATGGTTCATGTAGGAATGGTTTTCCAACCCTATATCTAATAATATGAAAGTTATCTTCAAGTAAAAACAGGCATAACTAATTGACGACAGTTGATGCAGGCTGTAGAGGGGAAAACATTAAAATTCAGATTATAGCGCTTGAACATTTTTCCTACAAAAGTTTCAAACTTTAGTCACGACTGTGTCCAAAATTTCAATTCGGTTTTGAATATCCACCGTTTAAAATACATAAAATCTTAGAGGACGTGGGCCACTCATAAGGAGAACAATCTGATCAGCATTAGAGCAAAAATGATCATACATACAATTGCGCTCTCAAGAGAGAAGAGGAAAAAAGAAAAAGACAGGGCACATCTGCCTTCAAAAGTTCAGACCACTCCAGACACGTCTGCATTGCATACTATGCAGTAGGCAATTCCCCTCGCCCACAAGGCAAGCCACAGTATACTGACGAGGACAGACCGTCAGTATACGTGTACAGGCAACTAGCGTGCCTCCGTGCAGCCCAGTCCCCCACGGCACACAAGTACTATATCTCAGTGATCGACACCATGGAGGGTACAGCGCCGTATTGAAGGGGACAGTGACATTAGGAAGGGCACAAAGACATTGAGTGCACGGACACATTATGAAGAGCACGGCGACATTATAAAGGAGCACGGCGACATTATAAAGGAGCACGGCGACATTATAAAGGAGCACGGCGACATTATAAAGGAGCACGGCGACATTATAAAGGAGCACGGCGACATTATAAAGGAGCACGGCGACATTATAAAGGAGCACGGAGAGAGCGCAGGCTAAATTCAGCAGTAAGAGGCACCACAGGCTTCGTATATTTCAGTGAATGTACACTAGACTTCCTCCCACAGCGCCCGCTAATCAGCAGGCATTCATAAATTTCTCACCGTAAGGATACTCAAAGTCTATTTATCGTCCTGCTATCAAGCCACAGATAGACAGTGAATGTGTTTGCCACCTTGATTTCTAATATAAACTGAGCTCACGACGCAGCAGTATCTCCGCTTATGTCTTTCTGATGAGAGGATGAAGGGCCAATTCAGGCTGAAAATATGGCTTATAAAAATCGGGAACACGCAAATGAACAACCGTAAATGTACAATACGATCGAGTTCAATAAACTTTGTACCCGAACTCGCAACAATGGAAGGAAAGTACGAAAATATTCTACTAATTAAGTATGCAATAATACAGAAGTACTTTTAAAACCCATCAGCTAATCGTCCTTCTGCGGATAAAAATTGAATATATATATATATATATATATATATATATATATATATATATATATATATATATATATATATATATATATATATATATATATATATATATATATATATATATATATATATATATATACATATATATATGGAAGAGCCATTAGAAGAGAATATACATCAATTTCTCAAATTGAAGACACATTTTGAACACTTTTAAATTTAAGCAGCTGTGGATCAAGTAAAAATTCATTCCTAAGCCAATAAAACATTCTTGCCATTCAGCAGACATAAATGTTCGTCAACCTGTAACATTATCTCTTCGTTTGGAGGTTCATAATAATTTGACAAGTGAACATAAAATGATCCGTAACTTTAAAATGCGCGTTAGAAAAGAGAACAAATTAATTACGGTAAATTTTCGACAAATTTTAGAGAGAATGTCTCACAAGAAAATTACTTCTGTAACGATGTACACACATTTGTACAACACAACAGTACATCAGAAGTCAATGCTTGGACAGCTACAGAAGTAAGTGTGCGTACAACAGAGACGGGTGCATGCAACAGAGACGGGTGCGTGCAACAGAGACGGGTGCGTGCAACAGAGACGGACTAGGATAATAAATGGAGTGCATTGCGCTATCAAGCGACCGCACAAGAGTGGCACTACGACTGAACTGCTTATCGCTGCCGGGGATAGCGATGTCTGTCCAAACTTACGCGCAATGAGCGGTCAAGTGTCCCTATTTCAAAGCTAGGCACTCGGGACACATTCTTGCTTGAGTTACGCTATAGAAAGTCGCGAAAAAATGAAAACGACCATGAAGACACGGAACAACAATTCCAGCTGCTGGACCACAGCCAAGAAAATGGTACGGCTGTTCGCCCTCAAATTGGCTGGAAATATTTCAGAGTTTAGTCGTAGTTTTTGCTCAGCTAAGGGGACCATCATAGAAAACTCTATAAAAAACTTAAAATGTTGAACACACGAGTGCAAAATGTCTTAATTGACAGTCCTTCGCAGCAAATGAGAGGGAGTTAACATCGCGAGAAAAGAAGAAAAACTTTAACAAAAACCAATGCACCTACCTCTGTGGGCTGTCGGTACATTGGCCTTTCCCACGTAAGAGAAATAGAGAAAGCAACAGGAAAGAGAAATAGAGAAAGCAACAGGAAAGAGAAATAGAGAAAGCAACAGAAAAGAGAAGTAGAGAAAGCAACAGAAAAGAGAAATAGAGAAAGCAACAGAAAAGAGAAATAGAGAAAGCAACAGAAAAGAGAAATAGAGAAAGCAACAGAAAAGAGAAATAGAGAAAGCAACAGAAAAGAGAAATAGAGAAAGCAACAGAAAAGAGAAATAGAGAAAGCAACAGGAAAGAGAAATAGAGAAAGCAACAGGAAAGAGAAATAGAGAAAGCAACAGGAAAGAGAAAT
>VCRD01000905.1:0-27934 GCA_006783055.1 Trinorchestia longiramus
CGTGACATAAACGCCTGTGCGTGAGTGATATGTGTGCACACGACTAAATTGACTTACGTGGTTAAGGTGTACGTGCATGACTGATAGATTTACTTTTAGACGGCATGGGACTTCGGTATTGAACCAAGAATGGGCCAAACGGCTCGTTCCTATTGCCTTATTCTATTCTATTCTAGAGATGAGAGTACATATAATGCATTGGTTTTTAGCACATTCTTTATTCTTTATGCCGAAAGCGAATATTGCCGTAGTTATTTTACGTCGGCACAAGGATATCCATATGTATTACAACATAAGATAAACTAATTTAGCCATGAAACTCATTATGTACGAGTTTCACAACTGCATGCATTCAATTAAAGAGTGTTTTAACTGCGACAGGGGAGTGCGTCAAGAAGACGATTAATTGGTGAATGAAGTCGGCTCAAAGTATCAAAGACAGTGGTGCGAGAAATCCCATCAGAGTGAGGAAAGTAGAAAAAGCAAGAACATGATCCACTGAATTACAAGTGAATTCACTGTAGCCTTCCGTATCACGTGTTGCTAATTTTGGGGTGAGTAACTGATAGTAAGGGACGTCACTGCAGAGCGCGAATTCTTCAAGCTAAACCATTAGCTAATCTTGTGTAGGTCATGAATAATACGTTTCCGCGTGAGAAGGGTTGAGTCTCCGTTAAAAGAATCCCAAGTAACGAACTCCGCTAATAGGGGTCTTGCACTCCACAAAAAAAGCGATCAGTTTGGGAAATGAACAGAACATCTTCCGATGCTAATCCGAACATCTTGGTGTTTGATCTCTTCAATGTAAGCAGAACTCAAACCCCGTCTAGAAACTTGGTCATTTCCGTAGCCCGAGCGCCTGCGTCAGAGGCCCAAGTTTGGAGAGGATAAAATGAGCTTTGCGTCACTTAGTTTCACGGCTCCCAAATAACTTTAAGGTATGTACTAGCAACAGCTCGACATCTTCCGAAAAAGTTAGGCCTTCAATTTCCCTGAGTGAGAGTGCTTCCAGTTGAAAGCTTTTTCTCATTATATGCCAATTATTTAATGCATAGCTACTTAGCTGCTCTCTTGCGCCTGAAAGGGTTCCGTGGGGACAAGATACATGCATTTTTTTAAGAAAGTAAAAGGAAGGAAGAAAGAAAGAAAGGAGAAAATCCTTACTGCCAGAGAAAATGCTACACAGGAATAGTAACTAAGCAGAAAATGTGCGAATTTACAAGCATGAATAAAAAAGAAGTTTCATTGAAGTTTGTACACAAAATGTTTCTATAATTTTTTTTAATCATTCTGAAATAAATCTTGAGAGGTTATTAAAGAAACGTGTGTACCACTCGTCTAAATACTATACGAGAGGAGTATAGTATTTTGTTTTGGCTTTTTAACAAGATGTCATCTCATCAAGTTCCCTCTCTCATACACGGCGAGATCCTACCCAGTTTACACTTCCGATTACCCTATTCTAGTCAATTCACAATGTTACACCGTGAATCAAGTGCTTAGGATCGTCTAATTTTAGAATTATTCATCAGCTTCGATCAGAGACCCTTTTTCAACAACTGTAGCCTCTATTTGCAGGTACGTCTTAATATCTTGCTTGAATATTTTCTGGTTCTTCGCTCATTTATGATCCGCACTATTCTTAACCTATGAACAAATAGTTGTTTTCGTTATATTTTAGCGAAACATGGGATATAATATCCCCATCCCCCATCAAGATATAATATTTTAAAAACATGTGCAAATCTTGTTAATTTGTAATTTTCAAACTCTAGTCTATATCGGGAGAAAATTTCCTGCTACCCAAGATACAATTAAATCCTAAGTATTAAAGTAAGCAATGATCTCAGGTGAATGAACTATTACTTTAATATTTAACTTTTTGAATGAAAAAAATTCCTGCTTTGGGGACGTCTGCTGATATAACTATTAGTTGAAAGGGAACATGAACTCGATACCTTTCAAATGCAAATTCCTTTTATTCAATTAGTTACACGCTTCATTACTGTGAGGTCTTTAAAAGCACCGTGAATCATTAAAACAAACTAAGTTGATCACGAGTTAACAGAGAAAATTGAACGACAAAATGACCACTTGAGGAATTCAGCATACAAAAATAAAAAAACGCTGAAAAATAACCATGTCTCAAAAAATAATATTTGGAACCATTTTCATCACAAATTACATTTTCAAGGCGGGCTTCTGCAATATAATCGCGTGACTATGATTTTTTTGCACCTGTAAAATGAAGACGTGCTTTAAAGTGCGCACACTGAAGAAGCAGCGCGAACACAGGCATTCCGAGCACGTAAAACTTGCCCAAACTCGTAAAATTTGGAGCAGCGTCCCAAGGTAATTACTGGATACTTTTTCTTGTGTGAATGCTGAGATAGCACGATTCTGTCTTTGATCTCAAATAGGTTGGTTACTCAGAAGAAAGCTGGTTAGTTCAAATATCGTAATATTGTTAATGCATTTTAATGTCATATATGCGCCGTTTTTAGGAGTAATTTTGGGATTGGATGAATAATGAAGACCTGATTTCATTGTAAGCCAAAAGATTTCAAATTTTAACAACTGAAAATTCAAGTTTCAAAGTTCCGTTCATTTTTTCGAAAAAATAATCTACAAATTGCTATGACATGCTTAGCTCTTCTGAATGAACCAAGTTTGTTTCATAATCATGCAGGAGTTCGGTAACGCTAGTGAAAGACTAGTGGCCTCAGAATTAAACTCCTTCCTAAAATAAGTTTGCAAACTTATGACCGTCTCAAAATTCCTTCACTGATTTTACATGACAAGTAAAACAATTGGTACACAACACTGGCTTAACAAGAGAATTACAATGACATTAAATTTGTATAAATTTAGAATAAAGAGAGGTACTTGTATCAAATTATGACATCATTGTATCAAAATATGACATCGTGCAGATAGAATGAACCAAGACAATCATTCAAAGGAATATAATTCAAAATTCTTCGACTATTACTCTCACAATCATAACATACCACAGCATAAACAATTTGGAAGTAGCACTCTGACCAATAAAAATTACATCACACTGAAGGAATGAAGAGTGGAAACATTCTTTTAAAAGTACATAGAAGGAAAAAATGAAAAATAAGGCTGACTCTAATTGAAATGTGAAGCACCAGCAGCTTATCACAATCGGATATGCTGAACCTGCAGCCAGGATATCAATCACCAATGAGGAACTAAATAACTTTAAAAAATAGAGTTCAATTCAACATTATTCGATGTTTATTATTGTTACTAATATGAAGGACAAAATTGGCCCTAATAAGATTATTTATTTTATAGTATCAGAACAGTTTGGCCTCGAATAAAAAGATTTTCGTAGGAACTAACATCATTTTAGGATTTTGATGGATGTCCGGACAAAGTGCATGCTAAACTTTTAATAAGTAATTGAAATTCAGTTTGTTTTAATTACCTATAGAATCAGCTTCACAGTGCTATTGTTAGTGAAATAACGAATATCATAATAACAGTTCAGTACAATTCTTCGAGAATTCAGCTTCGAAATTACAGTATCATCGTTTATTATGCATCGCCAATGTCCGAGGAAAATGTAGTCATTTTTCAGAAGTGTAATGAGTTCATGCTCCCCTGAAGCTCACCAAGAATCTAGCGAGGGCAGGCGTTTCTAAAAACTCTTTCCTAACTTTGGGTCCTCGGCGTCCAAGTTGGAAACTATTATGCTTGCAACTTCCTCTAAAAAGTTGAGGCCTGATTCCACAAGTTGATAGGGTTCCCATTCTCAGCTTTTATTTAATTTGGAAAGTTAGACCGCAGAAGCTATAGCTTTTGTTTTCTTAAAGTATTAGCGCTCATGGCATTAAGTTGGGCCAATTTAAAAGCCAGTCCAGCGTTGCAGCAGCTTTTATGGACTTGGAACGTATACAAAAATCACGAAAAAGGATACGGATTTTCGTAGAAGTCACATTTGAGAAGAGAATAGAATGAATGCAAAGCAGTAACAAATAATATTAACGAGATTATAATGTAACAACACCTGCTGCTTGAACATTTGAAAGTAAGTGTTAAGCTGCTTGAACATTGAATAAGTTACATAACTATAGTTTTTTTTTACGCAATAGAGCAGCAAAATAAATTCAAATCTAGTTGTTCTACACAATGAAATAAAATAAATTGAAGTGTAATCATTATTCTACGCAATTGAAATACATTCAAAATAAATTGAGGCGTAGTTGTTATACACAATAGAACAGCGAAAGGGATTGAAGTGATAAACATTTTACTCAGGGTCATAAAGTTAAGAAATACTCTCTGCTCTCTCGAAGGTTTAATCACTTCTGATAAATTGCAGCTATGAAGCTAGAGATCGGTTCCTCCATCACAGCTTAGATCCTATCGTAAGCTTTGACGTCTCACAGTGCTCTTGATTGTGCGGAGGCTGCTCCAATATAGCTTCTGAAAATTGTACATTTCGCAATGCTGGCGCCTGCCAGGTGCATTATTATTTGCAGGCAATTGGCGAACACTGCACCTGTTCATAATTATATGGGCTAGGTCTGCAGCAAGGCTGAGGCTATGTATCCTGTTTGCGCAAGGCAGGTTGTTCTTGAAGGTAGAGCAAGAACACAATGCGAGGGCATTAAGAATGTACTTTGTCTGAATTGAAACTTGCTAGAATATAAAGATCGAGTTTTTACACACGAATGATAGGATTGGGGCGAATAGACTCCACACTATATATTAAATCTGGTATTGTTTAGCTAAAAAAGAAATGACTTCGGAAGAAAATTTAAGATTTGCATTTTATATTCTTTTTTCATTATTAGTATCTCTCGTTATAGTAGCTTGCTTAAGTATCTCTCTAGCCACTTTCGTTGAATTAATCAACTGTCTCACATTCCCTCGCCAAAAATAAATGTTCTGTGTTCACATATGTGATGCTGTGATCGAAGCTTACCGAGCTTGTAGTCGACAATGAAGAGCATGTACACAGTATTTGATCAGAAAGGCATTCATTATGTCTCATTTTTTCATCAAGAATAAATATTTCAAAATTCCCGGTTGTCGATATAGTTGTGACCCAGAATACAGGGTGTCTCAAAAAAATGTACTCACCCTTTAACCGTTGCTAACATGCTGTCTTCTTTGTGTTGCAGGTGTGAGGTTCGAACCTTTGCGAATATGATTCTTTAATCACATTTAATCATGTTCGCAAAGGTTCGAACCTTACACCTGCAACACAAAGAATACAGCATGTTAGCAACGGTTAAAGGGTGAGTTCATTTTTTTGAGACACCCTGTAGATTTAAAATAATGTCAATTTGGAGTCATCTCGTGCCCTCCTTCGACGGACTGGTATCGCAAACTAAGTCACCGCCAACTTTGGTTAATTTTTCCTGCCATCACACTGTTACGATAACAAGCTCAACTCTGCCGTCGAAATCATTTTTTCTGACGACCATGAGCTCGAATTTGCATACAGTTTGACGAAGGATCATTAACAGTGCCCAGTTCAGAGTTGATTTTTCTGACGGTTGACACACAGGAAAGTGGCGGAAATGTAAGCTACGCAAATGAAGGATCATCAAATCGAAGGCCTTATGTATCGCAAAAATAACTCACAACTTTTTAATGCCTGAAGGTTGATGAAGCAAACAGAAGGTCGGTTCATGTTTGTCGAAGCTGGAAATGATGCACAGACAAACAGAAAGAAGTTAAGAGCTAATCAGGAGGCAACCTTCGGGATGACATGGAAAAACAATATGTTGTGAATTAATTAAATCTTCACTGTGCTCAACACGTAAATTCATTACGGAATTAAATGTGAAGAAAATACAAAGAAAATTTGACATTTTAAATTGAAAAGTTTATCGTACGTGAAATTTAAGACGCTAAACGCAATTTAAATATTCCCAAGTTGAATTTGGTATAGGCTGCTAATTTAATTCAACACACGCTTCTCTTTGGAAACATGCCAGGATTTCAAAAATTGTTAAATATGACAAAAATTCAAAGATTATAAATTTAATGTGTTTCGAAAATGACATGATCCTGCTACCATACAGTGTTTAAAGACGACAGTATCTTGCATCACATTCTTCACCATCTACAAACTCCCTCCGGCATTCTGAATACAGATCCATGAGTTCAGATAACGGAGCTGTGTTCTTACGAAATGAATACGAGTTTATTCCCCTTATTACGGAAATAAAATAGGTTGGTTAATGAAAAATATGGAACTGGAAGAAGCTTTGCTTGCTCTGTAGTTTAAAATATAATTGTAGATTTTGAGCGCTAAGTTAGGCAGATAATTTTGTGTTGCTGGGTGTCGAGGTCCGTGATCTCGATGAACACAAAATCTGATTATTTCTTTCTTGCTAGGGATCAAAGTCATTGGGAAATGATGAAAGGGAAATACTTCTGACTATTATTTACCGAGATTCATTTCTGAATGAGTAAGAAAAGGGAAATCACGGGGAACGTTTCATGCAAACTTTAAGTGAAAATAGTTTTTTCTGGCAATAAAGCTAAAAAGTAGCAGTGTTTAAAATTTAAATGTGTTATAGGCATAAGATATAACGATGAACTACAAAAAATATTTCAAGATGTAATTAGATATTATGTGAAAGGTAATAAAGTATTCACCTGACTAATGTTGATAATCAAAATTTAGTAATCGTCATATATAACTTAAAACAAATAAACTCAATGGTAAATTTGTAATCTTCTAATTTTAAATGACAATATAAATAGAAGTAGCATCTTTTACAAGCAAAGAAAAACAATGAATAATACTTCCAGGAATTTATAGTGTACGTTCAGTTACCACGCAATGTAAACAAAAGTATTCAGGAGTAAGATATTACTTGTGACAAACTATGGGAATAACATTTTATGATACCTAAGGCATATACTCGATATGAATATTTTTTAGAACGCATAAACTTCAGCTCGCTGCCTTCACGTATCGAGGCAGTTTTTCAATTATCAATAAACTAGATAGTTCCTATCGAGATTCCACGGTTAAAAGGGATAAAATTAAAGATTTTTCGATTTATAGTTGCGTTATAGATTTGATTAGATTTGAATAATTTGAGATCATCATAAAAACGAATGTTTTGAAGATTTACGACGAATTATTGTGTTTTAAATAAATATTTTTCATGAATATATGCAGACTTTTAATTGTTTTATTTAGCGATAACATGGCCTAAATAGTGCTTGTGGAAATTCCATGGTTTAAAGGGGGACGAAATTAAGGAGCTATCTACAACTCAAACAGTTTCGGTCGTAGGAAAAAGACGGATGCACTTTTTTCCAACAAATAAAACTCTTATTTAGATTACAATGTCTAGTTTAATTGAAGACTATTTCTTTCAGATGGTCAACCTTTACTCTGGAATATTTATGTGCACTTATGACCAAACTATGCATCAACTACAGCACGCAATTTAAGCATTGCATTATGGATACTACAATAAAAACTCAACACTCACGTTTTGACTTGCGCTAGTTTGTTTTCAGGTCCCGTAACGTTGGGACACCCTGTACATATATATTTATATGTATATATTTATATACGCAGAGGTTTAGCCAAATATAGCTCGAAAATATTTTAGTTTCTTAAAATCATCGAAGCAACAGCTACGTGATAATTAACATGGTAAAACATAAATATATAACAATATATAAGGATATAGTCTCCAGGATACTGGACCCACAATAACAACTCTTTTGGGGGCTTCTTCTGCGACGAATCATGACTTGTGAACAATTGCTCATAGTTCATCATACATGATTGCTCATAGTTCATCATACATGTTGAAAAATACCCCTTTTCATTTTATAGAACCTTTTCAAACACATCAACACGGACAAATTGAATACAGTTTCACAAAATGGTACTCAGGATAAATTACCGGTCAGATGCTACGATTTTTGAACAAAAGACATGATTGCAGATGCTCTGACTTACGAGGATATGAAGGCAGGGTTGTTTCAGGAGTTGTAGGAAATTCAGGTTTGAGCTCTGCAGAAAATTATATCGAAAGGAAATTAAATGCTACAATTTTTAGTATTAACTTGGCAAGGGAAATATTTCAGAGTTACGGTCATTGATATTCATTCCTCCGTGATGGCAAATATGAGCAACTAATGGCAGTGAAAGCGTTCTTAATTTAATGGCAGAGCGTTTTTAAAACGTTCTGTTTATTTTATTACAATCCTAAATTAACGGAAATTTGCGATTATATACGCTGAATCAACAATGAACTTGAGCTTAATTTTATCAAATCAAATTACAGAAAAACAACTGGCTGCTCATCTAGCGGAGGATTGTCATCAAAAACAAATATTTCAAAAGTATATCTTCGTTACTTTATGAATGATAGCGGGCATTTAAAAAAAAATTGGAGATTTCCCAGGTGCACCGTTAGATTTGGACATGTACAAAAAATATTTAATTTCCCTCTTGTCAAAAACAGTTGATTCCAACTAACACGGCAACAATTTGATGATATTTTGAGGTTTCTGCTGTTAAACCTTTTCGTACCATTACCAAGCCAAACCACGTCGGCTCCTTGAGTTTCCAAACGACAAAATTTTACCAATATTTTTCGAGTTTTGCAGGTAAATTAGGCTATCAGCATATAAACGCCGTTCCGGTTATGAGTATGGCATGATTATATTCAATAAAGTTCTTTACGATGATCTATGCATAATTTCACGATTAAAAACTTATTACCGTTGGAATATCAGTTAGAAATTTTGAATACATCCCGTTTACTGCTCATTTCAAGATTGATGACACGCAAATTGATTTTCAAGACGTGAATTTAGCTTTTTATTTTTTTACCTCATATTCTAAAGTTTTTCGACTGATTTACTTCATTCTACATTCTCTTCAAAATTCAACCGCAATAACGTCTTCATGCGAATGATGCAACAGTGTAGAGCGAGGGACCGGAGATGTTTCTTCTTTTCTCATTTGTAGAACACTGCGCTCACAATCACTTGCTCTTCTGTTCTTGATCAAGTACCAATGTTCATTAGAAAAATGTTGCCAGAGCCAGCACTGTTGAATCAAAGCTCCCTGCTAGCAAATATTTTCTAGAGCAATGAATCAAAGGTTTTATTCGTGAGAGCAGTTCTTCTAACGGTAAAAATACAATCATAATAGAGTTAAGGAAATAATAAGAATTTAATATTATACCTAGTAATCGCACAAGAGACTACCTCATTATTAAACGCCGTTCTTTATCAGTGAGTGGCCGCAGACCTTCGGAAGAGGTTTGTGCACCAATACACACAGTCGTACAGTATCCATGCCACAGCCGTGCAGCATCTATGCCACAGCCGTGCAGCATCTATGCCACAGTCGTGCAGCATCTATGCCACAGTCGTGCAGCATCTATGCCACAGTCGTGCAGCATCTATGCCACAGTCGTGCAGCATCTATGCCACAGTCGTGCAGCATTTATGCCACAGTCGTGCAGCATCAATGCCACAGTCGTGCAGCATTTATGCCACAGTCTTGCAGCCAAGGAGTCGATCAAAGTGAATCAGACAGCAGCGAAAACATTGCTCAAACATTGCGCAAGGCTCTACTAATTGCGCTCCATGCAATCACTTCATATTGCTATTTACGCTAGTGTAGTGTAAGGTAAAGTACCACTTATTTTGCCCATTGTGGTGTCGTAGGCTGCATGTTGCGCTGCAACTAAAGCACGCAGTCGGCAGAAAGCTGCACAAACAGCACTGTAAGCAGGAGCTTACGCAACTATCATACTGAGCTGTTCAAAATAAGCCTCATAAAATTGCGTGACTCTGCTGGCATTTTTCGACAGCAACAGACAGCGGTCGTAAACATCGAGCAACCGACGCTTGTGTGCACGCCCAACTTTGCTTTAATAGCCTTTGAATTTATTACAGAGCTCTGTTATTACCTCTCTCAACCATGTGAATGACTGAACGAAGGAAAAAAATGAAATTTTGTACACCCAAAATCTCTAACCTGATGAATAGATGGAATAGTAAACTTGTTTGTGTAACGAAAGTCAAATTGAAAACTGTTTTACCGCGTCTTCTGAAGTACCTTCTTCAAGTCAAAACGTTACCTCAGTAACAGTTTTTTTCCTAGCGATACCTATTAGACTACAATAATGCACTTGGAATCTACAGTTCAATTTCAACCATCATTCAATGATTTTTCCATTCCTTCAATTAGTGATAATTAAATTGGCCTCTGAAGTACAAGCTACAAAATGTTTAGTTGCTAGCTATGTTGATTCCCGAGTAGGGGTCATGGTTTGAAGTTCATGTATGTATAGTAGTATTCAAAGACAAAGCTAAAATTGAATTCCAATGAGCCAATAAAATTTCGAAACATATACGTAAATATTTCTGAGAGGTTTGCGGGTAAATAATTACCAGTATGGAAGGCAGTCGAGTTTCATCAAGCGAAGAGTGGTCGTACGGATCTTCCTAGTAGTTGTAAACGCTTATTCAAAACGATGCCCAAAATGAAGGTTGTTAGGAAGAAGATTCGCAGAAAGTTTCGAAGCCTCTTAAAGACACTAGTGAAGGAGACGAATGCAACTACAAAATACGAAAGAAAATATCAGTCTATAAAGAACTAACGATATTATTCGCTTAGAGCAGAAGTGAAAATACGGCTGGATGTTTACGGTGTGCTTAAATTATTTGGCGTACGGTTTAGACATCCCTCAAATCGATTTACAACGAATTTTTGTCAATATAACTTCTATCAAAAAAATCAAATAACAAGTCTGCGAAGAACATTTTTGGCCACATTTGAGTGATAACAAGGCGGCAGAAGTCGTAAAAAATGTCATGGTACTGACTGTTTCCCTGAAAGCCGAAAATATTCTTTGATTTTTGGTCTGCCAAAGCTTCAGGCGACAAAAAAAATTACTATGATGATTTTTTTTGTTCCTGGGGGTAAGAAACATTTTAAATGCAGTCATGGACGTTCTAACGAGAGGCATGACGTTTGATGTAGTGACTATATTTCAGTCTGTGTGCATAGAGAATTTCTTGCACTTCTCTCATTACGAGGGGATGTGGCACGGTCTTTGCCTAATTTGATCGCTTAGACTCTGGTATATGGTTCCTGCAAGAGCGAAAGAACTGTCCTAAGCCCAACAAATCTTGAGGATCTGCAAGCAGTGGTCTTGGCCAGAGAATAAGGTAGAATTCCACGTGAGACACTGAGATACGAAGTAGTCTGCATGATTGTTCGAGAGCTGTGGGCGCTGCTGATGAAAGTGATCTTGAGTTGCATGATTTCATGTACAGGAAATGTATTCATTTTTCCTCTTAAATATAATGTTTTATCAAGCCCAGTTTATTTGAGTGTTCTTTAATTTTAATGGGCTTACTAACTAGCACGTGCAATGTTTTGTGTATCATCGTAAATGAAAACATTGAAACATTAATGAAATATTTGCGTATCAAATTGTTATATTTTGGCTACAAAGTTTTCATTCACATTACAATTTTCGGCATAACGTTGTGATAGTGCTCCTCAGAACACACATTGCAAATCAACAAATGACCCAAGAAGCACATGACATCCTGTCATTTGAGTCACCTCTAAATGCCTCCGCCTTTCAGTCTTTAGAGGATGCTGAATTATATCTCGTTCACGACAGGGTCACTGAATACTCTTCATTACTCCACTATCCAAGCCTCTTACAAGCTTGCCTAAGGCTAGAAGGATTACGCAGACAGGCTATTAGATCAAAGACGGACTACAGGCTTTAAACACACATGCATAAACCACGGACAGGTAAATTGAATGTGCATATTTACTCATCAAGTTATCAGATGAAAGGAAAACTACATTTAAAAATTCGTTCGGTGTATACCAAACATATGAAACTAAGCCTGAATATATTAGCCTCTCTTGCCATATCTCGCAGGTCATTGCAGTGCTCAAATTTGTATAGGAATTCTGCACCAAAGCTTAACAACAACATGCGGCCAGAGTTAGTGTGAGGCGCTCTCTCCTTTCCTAGCCTACTACAGAAATGTGAAAATGGTTTTGTGGTCCGTTCATGAAAGTCGTAGGTGAAGATCAAAGTCCTACACAGTGTTCTAGTTATTACTGTTCTAATTGTCAATTTCATAACAGAATTTGAGCTTCTATGAAGATCCTTAGTATCAAATCTCACTGCTATTCCAAAAAATGAGTCAAGGTTTACTTAAACGTCATTATCAGTATCTCCTCACTGAACTTCTGCTATTGGACTGTTAATGTTGAGCTTAATTCATGATAAGTATACAGTTGAGGGACGTATACTCTATGTTTAACACCATCACGTGTAGGAAGAAACAATGCATCACACGCTCTAATAACAGCAGTGGAGAATTGTGCTTGCAGTTCAAGTTTCTTGCTGTACTTTCAAAAAGAACCGTCAGTGAAAATTCACGCAGTAGTGTATCAATAATTCACAGATTTTTCTCGCTAGTTGAAACGAAGGATTTATTTGTTCTGCTGTAGCGTCAAGGAGTCCAGTAAACAGAGAAGGACTGTTTCAATACCAGAAAAAGATGAAACTAGCTTAGGAAAATACTTTACAAATTTAGATTTGAAAATGTACAATATAAAATGCAATTGTTTTGTTTGTAAGACCAATGTGCAGTTTATTTCTGAAGATTATTTAATCTTACTAAAAAAAAATCAGTACTCTAATTTTCAGTAGGCGGTTGTTGCTTAGATTACACAGAAACATTGGAAAATGCACACTATGAAATATTGGAACGATAAGGTGTATTAGTGCATTCCAGTTATGAATTTAGTTTGCACCATCTTTTACTCATACATTATGTACGCTTGAATTAAAAACAGGCGTAACAATACAACCATAGAGGCTCACTTATTACCTACACTAGACAGTTTCCACGGAAATTTCACGATTTAGACTTGATCAATTTAAAATTTTTATAAAGGCGAATGGATGTTTTTAAGATTTACGACGAATTATTGTGTTTTCAATGAATGTTTTTAATGAATATACACAGAACTTTCATTCTGTATCGTACCGACCGATAACATGGCCGTAAAAGAGAAGAAAGCTAGTAACTTAAAAAATGAAGTATTTTATAGTGAACCTGTGCCTTCTGTATCCACAATACAATGCTTATAATACATGTATACCCGTTCTGATTCCAGGTCAATAATTTTTCTTCAGTAATAGATAGAAAGTTATGGGACCGACACACACAGATAGCAGGATAAAAATACACATATATGCAGATAAACGATGCATTTCCATCTCTCCACCTGTGTGTGTCCGTCCCATTACCTGGCATCCATTCTTAAAGCAAAATTATTGAATTGAAACCAAAACGGGTATACATCTATCTAATCTAATCTAATACTAAGAATGACTGTCGTGTGTTTATATATTTCTTTATTTATATATTTATTTATTCATTTGTTTCGTGTCACTTTCAAAAAATTATGGAGATCCAGAGCCTGATATACTCGAGTCCGTATCGTGGATTCCGAGTTCGGCGGGGTATTGCCCTATGATTCTGGTACATTGTACCCGAATATGACACGAATTGCAGAGTCAATTGCAGCAGTAGAAAACTAAGTGTCTTAGTTTTCACTAGGAATGTTGTCATTAAAGAAATACTCAATTAAAACGTTTGTCCTTTGTAAATATGTACATAAAACTATGAATATTGCATTGCGTTCTTATATGTAATTTTATTTAACATCTTTCCAACAGTGTTTGCCATCATTTTTGATGGCACGGGTATTATCACAAAATCTCTGCCGTCATTTTTGACGGCTGGGTACAATAGTGTATTATAAGCATTGTGCATATTGTGGATACCACAGGCGGCGAATTACTATAAAATGATCTACGGCCATGTTATTGGTAAACAAGGTACAGAATGGAAGTTCTGTATATGTTCATGAATTATAGTCATTGAAACCCAAATAAATCGTCGTAAATCTTTAATATAATATTCGTCATTAAAATAATTTCAAATTCGATAAATCTAACCCGTAGAATTTTCATGGGAACTTAGTTTATGTAACAATTTATTTGATTATTCACAAATTATAACTTATCCTTAACCAGGGTTTCCCGACTTGCATGAAAAAATTGTAATTGACGTGGGCCTCATATCTTGGTGTGAGTGAACTCGACATGTGTATAACAAAGAAAAATTATCTTCTTCCATTATCTTTGCTAAAATTCACTTTACAGTGCCAGTGCTACGCCAGTATAAAATGCAACGATGCATTGCCAGAGAAGGCACGTAGGTAACTGCATCACTCATTTACAAAAACATCGTGGGCAACAGTAATACAAACAGTAACAGAATTATTAGGTCTCCAACTAAGTTTCCGAACTTGATCTAAAAAAACAAAGGAAAATTTTCCCACGGGAAACTTGGTTTTTGGGACCATCTTGAGCAGAATTTTCTTGCTCACCACACATTGTTTGCACTTGCTTGCCCAACAATGGAGTAGTCATGAGAGGGTATTCGCAACTTGCTGTCTTACGAGTTTCAATTGGGGCACAATTTTCAAACTGCATTACGAGCGCGGAATTGATTTGTTACCGGAACGATGGCAAAAATATGTTCAGGCCAATAGAGAATATTTTAATTAATGTTGGTCGATACTTTTGGGCACTTGGAGTAATAAATTTTACATTTTTGGCTAAAGTTCGGACACTTAGTTGGAGACCTAATACAATAAAAATGACACTGAGAGTATTTCAGTAAAAGTAACAGTAACATTTCAACAAAGGTAAAACGGACAGAATTTCCATTTAAATAAGAGTGACAGTATTGCAATAAAACGGATAGAGACATTATTACAATTAAACTTTCAGTAACAGCATTGTAATAAAATAACCAGTGACTGTATAATAATAAAATTAACAGTAGTAGTATTGCAATAATAATACTACTTTCAGGATTCTTTTTTAAATTGAATCACACGAATGCGTGTTGGCATTGTTAAGTGATATGAAATGGCAAGCATTAAGCCAAGGCTTGTGTTTGAATAACTGAGGTGGCCTTACATATATTTTCAAATTGGAGATCTGCTTCCATCAGATTCGCAGTTGCTAGATACAAAGTTTGCATTCTCGTCCAGTCCAACTGGCAGTCAGAATTTTGATGTCAAAATTGAAAAATGTTGGGAAATACCTTCTGTACATGTGTGAGACCAAATAAATCAGAACTTTAGTCGAGTGGCTTGAAAATAGAATTAAAAACCAAAGAAAAAAGTGTTAAATACGCATGCAGACGTTGAAGTATACTGCAGGGACAACAGCGAATAGTTTCGAAAAATGGTACTTCTTTCAAATTGATTCCAATTAGCCAAAAAACAACACTAGATACAATTTGTTCATTAGTCCCTCTCGACCATGTCAGTTAAATACGTGAAAGTAGAATTCACACCAATAGGATTAAAACCCTGCCAAATAACATCAGAACAGCTACAGCGATGCATAGTTAACGCTATTCTTTTGAGTTCGTTTAGATTAAATGCTAGAGAAAAAACTCGGTGAAAATTTAATTTATTATCGAATTCCAATGTTGTTCAGGAACTCTCGAAATTTGTGTAACAACTTCCTGCTTTAGAGGCATGGTCAACTTGTTAACTAAAAATACAGTAGACACTAGTAACGCATAACTCCGCGTCTCTCATTTACAGAACCAAACTAAAGCCTGCTGTGTGAAGGTCTGAGTCGATAAAGAGTTGCAGCATGTATCATAAATAAACCAACTTTATTGCCAGACTTTGCACATAATTTTCGAGAACAATGTCCTGACATTGGGGAGACAAACACCCCAAGTCAAGAGTTTCAATCCATTAACTAATCGTTCATATCATATTAAAAAATATTTGTTAGTTGCAGGTGGTATGATCATTTTGGTACTTGAATCGCGCGTGCGGTGAAAAAATGCTGGTAGCCATAATTAATAATACATAAGCTGATAAGAATTAGATGAGATCGCTAAGACTGTGTCTCGTAAACTTCGATACTTAATATTATAGAGGGAGATTTGCTCTCTGTATCACTTGGGACACCGTCCTCATTCAGAGACACGGCGTCTAGTGTGGCACAAATTTTTAGACCTGGAATGAACTCGCAGTATTATTTGTTTTGGGGGGGGGGGAAGGGAAAAGCGACCTATATCTCGTCGTTCAAGTCAGCAGTACAAAAGCGACGCGCAAAGTTGTGGAATATTTTGTGAAAGCTGCCTTGCTACTTCGGAACTAAATACTTAATAAGGTAAAATAGAGAATATTAATTTAATTCAGAATTTTTTCGAAGTACCTTGCGTGTTTCATTATGAAGAAAAATTTTTGCTGGGTAAGTGACGACGATAAACCAATTTCCGCAAGCACAATTTATTTGCATTTGTTACAAGGATATTGAAAATTGTAAATATTATACAATGACGCTTGTCTTGAATTTCTTTTTAAAACAACGATAACATTTCCAAAACATGTGTGGCAAAATTAAATGTAAAAATCCATCAAATACTCGCGTGACAGTTGCGTGTAGTTCGTTCCCGTAAGTTAGACCCCTTCGTAATTGTAGCCTAATTTTCTCGTTGGTTTTAATCAACTTAGTCAAGCTTCGATGTTGGAGGCACGCGATGCTTAGTACGGTTTTCATTCTCCCGCAGGAATAACACTGACAGCAAGACACCCAACGTGAACCACATCTCAGTTGAGAGCAGCCTGGCGAGAAAGCCATAGAGCACATTTCTCTCATGCTGTCACTTTTCTGAATAGAAGAAAGTGGCTTAATTACGGGAAAGTACCGTTGGGCTTCTCATTCGAGAAAAGATGTGCGCAAAGACGTGTTCTTCGCGCTAGTCTTACGCTCTCCGTTCTACAAGCTCTTTCAAAGAAAGTATACGTAATCCTCGTGTTGTTCAGCTAACATTTGAATGAATATGATCAGTTTTCTATACATTTCTGTTGTCATATTTTTCCGTGTGAACATTGGGATGAAGACTCATCGCTCAGACGATGCAATGTTTCTTGGGGAAAATGTATTTATTTTAGTTCCGATAACATGCAGAATATAGCACTAGTAGGGAAATTTAATAGTAAGTAGATAGAAACCACATACGTAGGAATGTCTGTACTGTTGATCATGTTACAAAAACTGTACCGTAGCAAAATAATTGCTAGTCGAAAGCTATGTTGAAACTTCTCCAGCGTGCACACTGAACTCTAAATGTATATTTGCCATCACTATCCTCTTACTTGGAGCATTTCTTATATTTTTATGACTTTGATCAAAACTTTACTGAAGGCAACGTGTCATAAATCCAAACAATTCATTCATGCTCAAAGATTACCAAGTAATCTTGATTAAAGGGATTAAAAGTATTTTCCCTGTAAAATTGATGCCGGTTGATCAATTAAATCACCACTAAGCATTGCTCCTGAAGTGGCTGGCTGACTTCAAACTCAAACGCTAGTAGAACTAACACTCATCATTCCCTTAAGTGTTGCAGTGAATTTCACTGCACTCCCACTTTAACTAAAAGTACTTAACTCAGGTACTCAGTCGTAGGTGCTTAGCCAGTTAGTATGTGCTTATATTCTCTAATAGAATCATAAATCCACCAAAACTTCTTCTAACCACAACGGGCACGCGAAAATTAACGTGGAAGCAAAAAGCTTTTCTGTGAAAAAAGAGGACAGGATAATTATCCACTACCCCATAGCAATAAACTGTAAGCCTTTCGTGTGTAGCATACCTGCGTTCCCGACACTATAAAATCAGTAAAATACAGGATTTTACCACTCAAGCTCTCCAAAGAGTGTTCCGACGACGGCAGTGAGCTCTTAATAAGACGAAAAATTGAGGAGAAAAGGAAACTCAGCAGAACATACGTACGTATCAAAGTCATTCGATGAAGTGACCGGTTGCCCGCCACGCTATTCTTCCCAGCGAAATTGAGAGAAAATTAGAGAGAGGAATCATTGCTCATTCTGGACGCAGCACGTTAAAACTGATCTCTCTACGGAATAGTAAATCCATCCCCGCGGAATGATGGAGAAACGATTCTAACACCTTAATTGCGCTCATTTAAGGCAAATATCAAATTAAAGTCGGAAAAGATTTAGCGTTAAGGGTACTTCAAGCATAAAAGAAAGCAGCGTAAGCGTTTAAAAAAGACGGAAAAGTGCAGCAAGAAGAAAAGAGAAATTGAAGAGAAGATACTTGTGCAAGCCACGCAAGTAATCAATCGGCAAGTAATAAAAATAAAGATTAGGCACAGAAGCTGAACTGAACAGAAGCTTGCAACAAGCATTACATCAGCCATTTCAATTATCTTGGGTTACCAATAAATAATTTTAATTGACCAAGGTACACTGACGAAGACAGGCACTATCAACAGCAATCAGAGTTGCAATAACAGAAGTTTCTGCGTAAAATTAGTACAGTGAGATCAGTTTCACAATGACATTGCCAGAAGAGCGTTTGGTAGCTAGGATACCCAGAGGGACAATACCCTTCAGTATCCTTCACGGAGATGTTTGCAACGGAGGAACAGATGTCTTCATTTCCTAAGAAGCAACATCTATTGCATATAAGCACATTACAGATGTAAAGGTTCATGAATAGGAACATTATGCTAAAACAACGTATACGTACTGAGTGGGTCTTAACATTCCTGTGTTCCTTGAGGCGTAACATTTACAGCACATGCGCTAGTACTTTTTTACAAAATTAAGTTATAATCGAGAAGTAAAATCATTCACGTAAACACTCAAAGAAACGCGCTACTTCTCTTAGCATTTCCACAACACTTTCCCCACTTGTGATCACGACAAAATGTTCGTGTTAATAGATTACGGTAACATGGCTAAGACAATATTCCCATAGGGAAGCCCTGCATATCTTTGTATTCCCTGAGGACCACGCGCGCTCTTCACAAATCTGAGTGTCTGGAGGAATAGCGTTAAGTGTGTTTGCCAAAGCAATTTTAGTAGCAGTTTCCCTCATCTTTGCGGTGATGAGGAAGTCTCGAGGGCGCAGTATCATCGCCCTGCTGCGCAAACGAGACAACGCGAGTGTTTGTTCAGGGCTTTTAAGGCAATCACAGCGTCTGTTCAAACATCCTCTCTTCGCTTAGCCATGTGATTACAGGCAACACGCAATGAACTGCAGGGTAGCATTGCGGCATTTTCTGAAAAAAAAATCAGCTTGTGTACCGCGCATGAATTTGAAATACTGCTGAAAGTATTATGGATTAAAAGATATATTTATTAATACATGTGAAGAAAGAAGGAGTGGTGGAAGACGAATGGGAACCATTCACAAAGTGAAATGTCTCAACGGTCACCAGCTTCCAGCTTCCTGATGTGATGCTAAAGGCTACTTACTCTCTTCATGAGGTGGTTGACCTTACCCGAGTTCCAAAATACAGACTGACCCATTAATTGCATGTTTTTGTTGTGACGAGCTCTAGCTTTCGTACTTTCAGTTGCTACAGACGTGCATTTGCGACCAGAAACAAAAATTATTCAGTGTAGAACCGCTCTTATTAGCATTCACCCTCGTTGTTAAGTAGCGAAAGATAAATGCAAGTTAGAATAAAAGAAATGATAGACTGTACATCAACTCTTGTTAATCTATCACATAATAGAATCCAGATCCCTGTTTTTTAATTTTGCCATCGTAAAAATGAAAAATGCACTTTCTTCTTTATATACTAACTCCTTAAGGTTAATGTATGATTGAGATAAATGCTTGTGACATAAACGCCTGTGCGTGAGTGATATGTGTGCACACGACTAAATTGACTTACGTGGTTAAGGTGTACGTGCATGACTGATGGATTTACTTTTAGACGGCATGGGACTTCGGTATTGAACCAAGAATGGGCCAAACGGCTCGTTCCTATTGCCTTATTCTATTCTATTCTATATGAACTGAGGCTTTACAAACAAGGAAGCTTGATTGAGGTACATGTGGCCTGGACGATAAAATATGTACATTTTTTTCAAATAGACACAAAAATTGAACCTAACTGTGTGGGTGTAATTAATTCGGCGTTACTTCGTAATAAATAGTTCAGGTGAGCACTTATCAGTACGTTTTTTTACTTGGGACTGGCAAGACGTGCTTACAAAAACATGCAATATTTATACAGAGCAACAGCGTTTTAAAGCTGTAAAATTAACGGTCTTCGAATGAAATAAAGAGAAAAAATTGGACCCACAGAAATCAAGGGAAGAATACAAGACTCCTGTATGACTTGTTTCGACGAAGCCTGGTACGCTGCACGACGTATTGAAGGGTTTCCTGCCATCTAAATTTCGCCTACAGAGCTTCCAGGTTTGCCAATCTAAAGGGTTTCGAATGAACGCACAAATGATAAGGTTTCGGACTACGGTTTTCGAATGAGCTCATGGAATCATTACTCTGTTGCCCAGTTTCTAGATCCGTTTTAATTCTTTGTCATATGAATGGAATTTACAGAGTTTGAGTTCGTCAAATTTTACTCTATTAGATCAATAGATGCAAAATTATTATTCATGTATCTATGTACAAATTCGGACTAGATATCATTTGGCATATCGTGTAAAATTTTCACTTTGGATTGTGTACTTCTGAAATTAGAAAATAGTTCGACCACTTTAGCGGGCAGGTCGCAATTATTTTCCAGCTTTATTCTATTAGTTTACTGAATTTTCTATCGAGAGTTTTTCATAGAAAGTTTTCATGGCGCATTCGACGTATTAAGCGAAATTTAACAAGCCACAGGTAACGATTTAGCTTTTGATCTTGCGTTTTAATCCACAGCTTTAGTGAGTAAGAAAAGTGATTGATTTGATCATTGAACTATTTAACTTATTTATCTCATTGAGCTTTTCATATGATGGCTACAGCCAACAACTGTGAATTGACAAGAAACAAATCCGTCTTAAATTGGCGAGTTTTGAACGTCAGCTTAGTTTACTCTGTACAAGTATCGGTGATTGTCACTACAATCGAAATTTGAAATGAATCTTCGTAGTCGATTTATGAAGAAGAATTACGGGGAGCTCATCAAATTTGTACGACGTAATCGCGAGAAGAATTTCGGAGCATTAGTAATGAGCTGGGTGCTTACTGAAAACATAATAAAAAAGATCCCAGCCGCAACCCATTGATTTTCCTTTTAAATAATCATGCAATTCGTGAATGAAAATGTACCCCTCACACACAATGTATTAGACAAATTTCAAACCGAAGGAAACAAGCTGAACGAACTACATATGAAATAACACACTTATTACGGCTAATATCATATTTGGAAACGGATCTCGCATATTACTCGTTGGATGTTTTTACCTCCCACATGGATACTAACAATGGTAAATTAAAAACAAGTTGCTGCTTGCACGATAGAAGGTAACCTCACGTAGCAATGTGGACTGCTAAGCCGCGCTGCGTTATATTCGTAGCCATATGGCTACATATACTGTATGTCCTCAAGTTTTATTCGTAGCCCTAGACCTACAGCTGCAGTGCTGTATATGCAAGAGTTGTATTCAAGGCCGCATACCTACGTACAGTACATTTACAGAGTCTTTTCCATCGAACATGGCATTTTTTAGTGTTTTTTGTTCCCAACACGTGTTCAGATGTGTGTGGTGTACAGTACATTTTGTTAATGACTAACGTCTGAATAAGTTCAATATTAGTCAGCGGCACGACACCTAGCACAACTGCCTGATTTAGAGCAGCAGTAAGATGATATCCCAACACAAAAGCGGGTAGCCTTTTTCACACATGCTTTCATTTACATTGCTGGTCTCATTGTTGAGTTGATGGTAGACAACAGTGACTGGGGAGAAGTTGATCGTGAAATAGACGTCACTGGTGATCACCTTCCTGCTACACAACGACGTCTACTTCATGCTCAACTTCTCATTCACTGTTGTCTACCATAGTCTCAATAATGAGACCAGCAATGAAAATGTAATGCGCTGTTTGAATGTAAAATTACAAATACCACTAAGAATAATATGTTTAAAACTAAAAGTCGAGAAAAACTAGTATCATAGATTTCACGAAGATGAATTAGGAGATTATTGTCAATTAATTCTCTGTTCATTCCTCGCATAATTCTGTACACAGTAACAATTATGTCTGATTAGTACAGTAAACGTGAATTACTTTTGTTTAACAGAAAAACTCGAGCCCATAAATATCGAAGCAAAATCTAAGCTACTCTATTAGCAAGCTCATAGAAATCCATGACGTTTTGGCTAAATAAATTTGTATTAAACCCTTTTCATAGGAAATACTCGAGACATGTGTTCAAATTTTACAACTTTGAACTGAGCTTATCTACTGCGTAGTGAACAACTTTACTGAGAAGATAGAGTGCATGGTTGGCTGCATTCTGAATTTTTATTGTGCACGGATTTGGGCAATCTTTGTATCAAGTAAGTGCGGTTCCCCGCACTCTGGGACTTTTCCATTAGCCACGAATTTCGACAAATAAAGACACACGAAGCAGAGTAAGGTCATCTTGCAGCTGATAACACGTGCGTTTTCTTAACTAGGTGCCAGAAATGAAGATCTATATTGTTAATGCTTGTAGAACTCAGTTATGTAGTGAATACGAAGCTAATTCCTTTACAGGAAGTACAAATCCTTAAAGTATCAATCAGTACAGAAATCCCTCTACAAAATTCCTGCATTCTTAAATGGTACTCACCAAAGAAGGCGTAGACCACGACCAGAGGATTTATGTCTTCAATTAAACGTAGCGAGTACGAAGCCATGATCAGCTTCTGAGAAAAACAAAACAAACGAATTATTATATGAAAAAAATATACAAAAAAATACGTGATGCAGTACCAGTAAATTCACTGACATTTAATTAAGACAAATTTACAAGATTCAGGCCACTCTTTCCAATTTGACACGGCATGTAGAACCAACAGACATTCGTATCATTGAAACCTACTTTTGATAAAATTTAAATGCTTTGCAATATGAAGGAGGCTTATTAAGTGATTCTGAAGGAAAAGGAAAAACATAGGTCTACCTTGGACCTATTTCAGAAGCCCTTACGTAACAATATGGGCGATTTGGGGCCATCCCTTGACATGGTAGGTAATTTCATTAAAAAATGCTTAGAATCAGTAATGAGAAAACTGATTTCAATTTTCTAGCTCTATGATTTTCTCGTGAGAAAAAATAATTAGTCAACATTGCCGAAGAACTTTGAGGTTGGTCCGGTTGAGCTGGAGAAATTTGAAGCTGGTTTATTTGGTCTTACTTCTATTATAAGAAATCAATCGATTCCACGTGGTGGTATATGTATGGAACGACATTTTTACGTATCATCAATTTATCGTGAGAAAAAATGTATTCATATACTAAATTTGCACAATTTCTTTAGTTTTTCAATTACGTTTTTGATTAAATTTTAAACAATTTCAGATCTGTTCTAGCGCGTTAGAATGAAGGTAAAAAAGACTGGCACAATACGCGGTGTGTAGGATGAACTTGAGGACACATCCATATGGCAAGAAAGTAGTCATCATCCATATGGCAAGAAAGTGGTCATCCATCACCAGCTTGGTCGACTGGTGAGCGAATCTGCTTGCGAGCGGAAAGACCCGGGTTCGAATTCCGCTGCCGACATGGTTGACGCGGCTAGAAATACGGCATGGGACTTGGGTAAACAACCGAATAATTATCGAAGTAATTATCCGACCCAAGAATGGGCCAGAAGGTTCGTTCCTATAGCCTCATTCTATTCTATTCTATGGCAAGAAAGTGATCGATCACATGACAAAAATATGGTCATACCTTCATACAAGTACCCAGCAAAAAATACCAAAGATAAGATGCTAATTACATACTTTTCAATAAACAATTGACGAGGTACATTTGCAAGCGATGATATACTAGCATAAAAATGATTATTCTATTCGCTCTGAGAACTCACTTGTAGTTGCAAAACGAAATATTAGACAGTCCATATTTTCTTTAGTGACAGTACTGTATTTCATGTTGTATCTTTAATTTCTAATCTTTAAGGGTTTCTTCTCCAACCCTGGGATTCTGATATAAATTTTACCTGATGAAGTTTTCTCAACAATGCTTGTGTTTTGGAAGCCTTAAACAAGATTGAAAACATGCCTTGCAATTACAGCGAATTTTTTTTCGATTTAATTGGTTGAAGCTTGCCCAAGAAAGCGACAAACAATTCATAAAAGTGGGCATAATTAACTTTATATTTACAAGAAGTGACTTTTTTCATTTAAAAGATAGAAACCACTGAAATAGTGAGTTTTTCGGCTTATTATTTATTAAAGATGCCTCATGGCTTTCTGAATTTCAGGTACAGGATCTTCATGGGCAACTGACGAGAAGTCGACGTCGAAAACATTTGCTAGGCCAATTATTGAATTATTGCCATTATGACAGTGTAATGGGCTTCTCTCTCGCTTCCAATATTTTTGCTGTAACGCTAAGTATTTAGCAAGCCTGAGCTCCTCTACAATTTTTGCTTTCGGGGGAAGCTTAAACAAACTCCTACTTCTGAGCCATGTTTTATATATTTACAAGCAAAAATTAGGAGCAAATATACAGTTTATATACATATAAACGAGCGTTATTGAATTTATGACACTCAAAATTATTAATACTCTATTCCTGGAATAATTACAACATCCACAGCACGAGCGATCTCAGCAATTATGCACGGTATCAAGAGGCAGTCATCTGATTTTAACACGTTGCCTCCGATTGCCTGACTAGTGTAAAACTTCACTTTGTACGCATAGTCACTAGAGGGATCTGAAAAAATTACAGAACCTAACCTCAGTGGTACACATACGTACCACTTCGGAGTCAACGTGTTAAGGTCATGATTCTCCGAGGAATTGGGAGCAAGTACCAGAGTTAACAGTATAGTGTTGTATCTGGTAGCCACATTTCACGTAGCACTTGGGGGTAGGTCCCTAAAATTATAGCGCCTCATCCACAAATTCAAAAAACACTCATCTAAAGCTAGCACAACACTCACAAACAAACAGGCCTTAGAAGTAAATAGTATTCATAAAACTGACTAGCGACGATTTTTCTCAATAGTATACCTGGTTTCAAACAAATATTATATAAAATAGTGGTGCATGCATTGTACAATGCAAGAGATGCATTTATCCATATCACAGGCGACTCCTCTTGAACTCGTTAAATGTGGATTGTAACAAAAAGTGGCTCCTGCTATGTATTGATGAAGAAAACTTTTCGATTGCGGTTCAAAAAGAAACATGCTCCATTGCTTTCAAATTTTGACCGGTATCGACCTAACACTTGCAAAATGGGAAAGTTTGTCGACCGTGTTCATAAACTTAGAAATGGCTTTTGGGTCGACCGTTCTGAAAATTTCTTAGTAAATATCCATGTACACGTATTATCCAAAACACGAGGACTTTCACCCCATAAGCATTGGTCAAGAAAAATATTTCGTACGAACATACGAGTCCAGCAGCTTAGCATGTTTTAAGTAGGAACAAAACGAAAAATGCAAACAACTAGTGCAAATTAACGAATAATGAACAAAAAATGTGATGCCCAATTCCTACGCAGGCTCCTATGACCTATGGATGAAAAATCAGATGGAATTTGCAGCATTGGAGTCATTTTTTGTTTCCAATCGCAAATTAAGTGTTATACCAAGTTTCATAGAATTCTAGAACATTAACTAAAAAAGGTGAAAAATTTCGTTGTACTAAATAAGGTAAAAAATTTCGTTGTACTAAATAAGGTAAAAAATTTCGTTGTACTAAATAAGGTAAAAAATTTCGTTGTAATCACCGTTTTGATGGCAGCACGGATATTTTTTTCCGCAACACTGGCTGTTGCAAGTGCATCTGCGGCACGCGTAATGCAGAGATTTCTCATTGCCAGCTCCTGTCTCGTTGCTGTAATGCTAAAAATGATGGCAGATTGCACCATTTGAATGCACCGTTTTCTAAACTAAAGTGGAACTCGGATCCAGATTTTTTTTTATCCTGGACAAAGATATGTTGAAGTTCAACCAACTGAAAAATGGTTATCGAAGGTTATATTGATTGGAAAGTAAAAAGTAATGATCAATTTTAATTACGTCCTAACAGATGAGAACAATTTACTATCTCTTACTGACGCTAACGTCTAGTTAAATATACTAAAACGAACTGACATAAGTGCATTAAACATGTGTCTATTGATGTTGATGCCAATTGCGTGGAAATTAGCTACGTTTTTGTTCATAAAAGTATCGATGAACGATTTTTTTTCTCGACAAAGTAGATCGAACGAATGCATTTGAGGCTAGGCAATTAGTTGGGATCATTGAAATATTTAATGAGGTTATGTGCTCATGAATGGAACCATGTACTGCCTTAAATACACGAGGTGCTACATTGCAAAATAATGTTAATGTATCTTCAGGATGTGAGCTGAGCCCCGCAACTGCACTCAGAGGAAATATCCATTACATATTATTAACTAATCTTCTCGTGTTTATGTATGAATGTCTATTAGTCATCTTAGACCTTTAGAAGCGCAATACAGTTGGAAATTTCCATTGTTCCTCCGCTATTTTTTTAGGCCACCAAACTGAACTAACGTACTTCCAGCTTCTGAATTCGGAAAAAATTAAGATGATGTAGCTGTAAACACTGACCAAACAAGGTGTTTCATGAGCTGCACTGAAAAGAATTCTTGACGAGTACGGAGTCTTTGAAGATAATTTCATTCTCTACTGTTTGATATGAGAAGCTGGAAAAACGACCGTATAATAAGTTTTTTTTAGTTTAGTTATTAAAAGATAAGTGTTTGTGCTATGGAACGCCTTGGCGCAGAGGAAATTAGTTCGCCTAATTCAGAGCAGGTGTCTTGCATACGTTAATTTTTCTTCCATGAGGTGCTGCAAGAGTTTCAGTGACACGTATTGTCCTCCATACTTATTCGAATGTTTTTTACATAACGTTGTGAATGTATTTTCTATGCGACATTAGGTGCAGTAGGAGATGACACGGAGGGTTACAGAATAGATTTCGGAGCAAGAAAACTTGAAATTCAAAGCCACAACAACTGTACCTTGATGTGCATTTGTTGCTAGCTCTAAAAATTTACCTATTTTTTTACGATATGCAAATTCTAAAACTACTACGTGAAATTAACATATCCGATACAGGGCGAAACCATTTTCTATCAGAAACTCTCATCATGCTTTGAAGACGAAACATTCCTTGATGTTAACCTATAAGTCTAAGCAAATCTTTACTTAGAATTTGACAGCTGCACTCGTTCCGGCTCATGCGAAAGAACTAAAAAGTCGTAAGTAATGTTTCCTCTCTTCAAGACCTCCTTCTCCACGGTGGACACAAGCTATGACAAATTTACGCCATCTCATAGGAATTTATTTTGCCAGAAAGAATTACCCAGTTTATATGTTTCAATTCAGCGAGGTTAACTATATTTTAATATGGGTGAAATTTTTCTGTTATTTTCCACAACGCGCTGGTCATTCGTTTGTGAAGGACTTTCACAATAAGAGCATCAGAGCAAGAAGATACAGCAGGCCACTCAAATTAAAAACAAATAGAGAGAGCTCTGAGGCACCAAGACTGTCTTCTGCGTCAACAAGTTACAGCGTGTTGTTTCGCAGCAAAGTGCGCTGATATCAGTACTGATAACCGTGTAAAATGTCGCTAAAAATTCCGCAATGTGGAACTTGGATGAAGTTGTTGCTCAATGCTGCTCACCAGCGCTGCTGTAGCATTGTTGCTCATTGCTGCTCACCAGCGCTGCTGTAGCATTGTTGCTCATTGCTGCTCACCAGCGCTGCTGTAGCATTGTTGCTCATTGCTGCTCACCAGCGCTGCTGTAGCATT
>VCRD01000905.1:28152-54543 GCA_006783055.1 Trinorchestia longiramus
TGTTGCTCATTGCTGCTCACCAGCGCTGTTGTAGCATTACTGAATGGGGAGGTGAATAATTATTCGAAAAATAGTTTCAATTCTATTTGAACGTATGCCGGCTAAGCATCGTTTTGTTCTTAATTCCTCAGCTTAAAATAACGCTAATTAAAAAAAATAATGAGAGTATCTGTTACCATTAACAAGCAAAAACTCTAGTCCAACCTAACTGAACGTTACAAATTCATAGGTAGAAGTATAAAATTGAAATTATTTTTCTCAGTAGCATACAAGTATTTTATTTCATTTAGGTCGACGAGCTAATGAATTTGAGAGGAACAAAATGCGGGCAAAATTAGGCAGCAAAGCCTTCATGTATTCCACTGTCAGTGCGCTAACGAGTTCAGGGACGTTAATTGAATCATGCATTATTTGACGATAAAATTAACACAATTGTCATTACCGATTAATTCTTCTTACCTAGTGACCACAACAACAACTCAAAAACTGGCTGGTTATAAAACACAAAAAAATTGGCTGCAATATATAAATGAGAAATACGCAGCTCTTAACTTTATTTCAGAAGGGTTTTTCCAGGTCAAAACGAGTCTGAGCGGCGAGAAATTTGGCCTCAAGGCACCATTTGAGGGCTTCAAGAAATCAAAATTCCAACCGCGTCTCAAAATATGTTGCTTGTTTACTACACGTTCGTGTAGGATTAACACTTGTAATTAAACTACTGTCCATTATTTAGTACAAGACCGGTACAGGCGCTGCAATACATGTCGGTAAGCAATTTTTTTTGGTGTTGAGTTAATATAGAAAACATTAATTCATGTTTGCTCATTAACTTATTTCTCACGTAACCTATTTCTGTCAAAATACCCCTGAGATTTCCAGTGACAATAAATTGTTAATAGTTTGGAAATAATGATAGCGCGCGAAATTAGATGTTCATCTCAAATTAGGCTGATAACAAACAAATTAAACACTCTTATTTTTAGACACATGTTCTGTTCAATAAAATAATTGTACTGACTTGGAAAACGTAAATCTAGCTCGTTTAGAAGACGAATTTACCTGCAATTTTATAAATTTAAAATTACACAATGTTGATTGGCAAATTTATCCAGAGCTCACAGAAGCGAAGTGAGGAGACGATAGAAAACAGTAATTGCATCGTTTTTCAACTAAGCTGCCTCGACAATATTACAAACAACAAATGGTTCTGAGCGCGATGGTGCTCACATAAAAAACACTCATGATAACCTGTAACATTTTAGGGTAATGTGTAGAATACAGTTGCACTTATCACCAATTTTCACAAGGGTTTCTAATCACCAGCTTGGTCGACTGGTATCACCAGCTTGGTCGACTGGTATCACCAGCTTGGTCGACTGGTGAGCGAATCTGCTTGCGAGCGGTAAGATCCGGGTTCGAATCCCGCTGCCGACATGGTTGACGCGGCTAGAAATACGGCATGGGACTTGGGTAAACAACCGAATAATTATCGAAGTAATTATCCGACCCAAGAATGGGCCAGAAGGTTCGTTCCTATAGCCTTATTCTATTCTATTCTATTCTAAAACAGGATACTTCAATACACTGCCAGCAGGAGTACAACTGAAGCATCTAACTTGAGTGTTTAAATAATACTCCTAAAAATAATACTGGGTGCTAAATAATCCTGACGACTTCCCTAGCTGCCAAAAAGAATGCGGATATTCTCCAAATCCATGATCATACGACCATCTGGTATGCATCTTTGCTAATTGCAGGAAAGGTCCTAATTCCAAGCATCCGCAGCAGGATTCGACACTCTTGTTCGCACTACCTGTTTTTATCTTGAATGCTTGCTTCCCCTCAGGCATCCAAGCTCATGTGAGAAGACTATTTTCAACACCGGGCCTGTTTAGAGCTTCTTGTAAACCTCACTGCCTTACTCGTATCCCTAATTTATTTTGGTCAATGGCGTACACCCTTGATATGCTAAACTTTCGTAACAGGTGAAAAAATAAAAAAATCTCTGGCACCCAAGACATTTTTGATGGCCCATCCAAGCCCCTATATAATTTCAAGAGCTTCGTCATGCCCGACAGCTTTTAGCTTTCCATGCCGCCAGCGTCATCACGAAATGCACGAGTGTACTTGGATTATCTGGGACCACCTAACCAGGAGCGTCTAAAGATTCAATAAAAAGACAGACAGCGAGCAGCTGTCGGGATTTGATCGCTTTGAGTGGGCTGGTAAACCTGAACGCTAAATTTATGGCCAGTCATGTGATTCTTTGGAGGTTTAGCGCCTGCACGCGACACGAGGACCTGCGATTTAAATCCACTTTAAATTTTTATCGGTCACGCGTAGCAACATTTTCCCCGACATGCAGTCGAATTGTCCAATCCAGCAATGGACGAGTAAACAAACAAAATAAACTGAGAAAAGTGAGGCTTGTTTTTGTCTCATCAGATGAAAATTTAAAAAGTTGTCTCTGATATTCAATACTACTTTATGATTTGTACTGTGTGCACAGTTAAAATATAGCATTGGTGAGTCATTTTTGACTGAATACATGGATTAATGAAAACCATAACAAAGAAGTTAACGTTCATAAATAAACAAAACTGTATTTTAATACAAGTTTCAGAGTGAAAGTCTGCATCATCTAACGTGTGCTGGAGTTCGTGAGTGTGACGAAGTATGAAGTACTGTATGTTTTTGGATTTTTGGATCAATTCCAATTTTACATCTTTGTGATTGAAATTATAATCATGAAATGGAAAGTAAAACTACACGGAAAACTCTAGCATATCTGTTTCTTCAAGATTGAAAAGATTACAAAATTTATTTCCTCAATTTACTTCTTGTCTAGATAGGAGACCAGGATACGTGGTCAGATCTCTTTTGCCTTGCATTGTATGTGTCCAGGCGTCGTCGCCAGTCACGATATTTTAGTCTTCAATGCATTCGAACCCTCATGTGATTCATCGATTTGCTGCGTATTAGGAGCGAGCGCAGGCGGCAGTTAGCCTTAAGTCTTGCGTATGATTCTGATCAATGCCGTCTGTGCAAGAGTCATTGCTCCTAATGAATAGCTGTCAGCGATAGTCACCCTGGCGTAATTTGACGCTTGAGCGTTGCACAACTTGGCCACTAAGATGCGCCTGCCAATTATATACAACTCTCTTCTTCAACGCACGCGACTTTAACGCATTGACCGGTGATGTTTGAGTACAAAATTGTTCAGAAGCACATTGCATGCAGAAAGCATGTCGCATGACGCGCGATGTGCAGACAGTGATGCTCTCATGGCAGAAAAGAGGGAGAATCAATTATTTGAAGCCATGTAAAGCAGTTCAATTCTGAAGCACAAAATATCGGAGTTGATAACTACAAATTTGAGTGCTATCAATCACTTTGAAAAGATTTACAGTCTAAACTCCTTGTATTACAGGCCAGATAGCGTTTTTTATTCATTGAGAAAGCCATTCCCACTCCTCAAGCAAATAGGCATAACTCTTACATGGGTATCTATTTAATTCGGAGATTTCAGAAAAGATGGTCGTGAAAATACAATTGAACTCATTACCGAGGGCTTTTTAGGGCATACATATTTACAGGGAAAATTTGATTTTCTGAAGAGCTAGTCGTGTGAAACGTTACCTAAACGGCTGTCAGGTATTCTAGTACTCTGAACAGATAACTTAGCCACGTGCTGTAGTAGTCAGAAAAGATAACTAACTAGGTGTTGTAGTACTCTGAACAGTACTACAGTCAATAACAGCACTACAGTCAATAACAGCACTACAGTCAATAACAGCACTACAGTCAATAACAGCACTACAGTCAATAACAGTACTACAGTCAATAACAGTACTACAGTCAATAACAGTACTACAGTCAATAACAGTACTACAGTCAATAACAGTACTACAGTCAATAACAGTACTACAGTCAATAACAGTACATACTACAGTCAATAACAGTACTACAGTCAATAACAGTACTACAGTCAATAACAGTACTACAGTCAATAACAGTACTACAGTCAATAACAGTACTACAGTCAATAACAGTACTACAGTCAATAACAGTACTAAGTCAATAATTCTGGCTCAAGGAACCTTCACAAGTTTAGCTCATCTGCCTCTGAAGTACAACGAAGAAGCGTTAATCTTACGGAATTATTCGCTATCAACATTTTATTGACTGCAGGATCAGGTCTGGTCCGGTTTGTTCTAACGCAATGGAAAATTTCCAAGCGTGCTACTGATATTTTATGCACGCAACTAAGAATTTTAAATATCTAATAATATATGAAAAATTGAAGTACAAATAAAAAAGCTACAACTAGCTATAGGTACTATAAGGAGCTTATTTACCTTAAATTTTACAGTTACTTCAATATTTGCGAACGTTGGCCGTGCCTTTTCGTTCGATACGTTGCTTTGCGATAACACAGCATGTTTTTCTTATTTTGCTGACGCTGCAAGGCATCTTGTGCTAGTGAAATTGTCGAAAAAAATATGTCATATTTTGATGCATTTTGAAGTAAATAACTAATCCTATGGAGTTTCATTACATAGAAAGATTTCGTAGTAGTAAGTCGGTGTGAAAAGCTTAATACAGGAAAGGTAACTTGTTACTAACTTGAAAGCATGCAAATCAGTAATAATAGTAAATAGTTCTAAATTCTAGTACATTTTTGCAACGTTTTGTTGTTTGCACCCGATTACTCCAAGAGCTGCACCACAGTTTATTTGTTCGCACTTATGTAGACCGACTGACGGAGTAACTGCGAATACGAACAACTAGTGTCAGCTTCATAAGTTGAATTTAATAAATTCACAAAGTTATCCCTAAAATACTGTTGCTGAATTGAACAGGGCTCTAGCAGACAGTAGTTGCTGCAGGAAAGAAGTTCCAATTCACACAGAAAGTGTGGTAACAAAACTAAAAATTTGAGAATCGGATTGAGAATTCATCCGAGATACTCGTGCGAAGGGCCGGTTGCTGCTTACATATACAAGAAAGAAGAAGGGAGAAATAACCAACTATATTTAATACGATGAACCGTACAATTTGTACAACCGTTAGAAATAAACAGGGTCATATCAGACGAGTACTCAACTACCGTTATACGCTAAACGAAAACCCAGTACGGACGAGCATGTATCGTCTATGTGTTTATGTGTTTATGAGTGTTTACGAAATTCGAGGGAAAAAATTTACATATCTAGACTAGCTAGTCCGGAAGCAAATTGGCAGTAGCTTCAGCTAAATTGCGAATAATCTGTCTTGAATTTCATATTCAATGACTATTTAGTCGACGGGTAGATTAATATGTGAAGGCTGTTACGGAACAGTGATTTTTACATGGGCGCTGTGGTCTGTCACGAAGACAGATCGATGGGGGAGAGTTCGATCAATTATAAACCCAGGAAAGACTTACCTGCGAGTGATTTATGGCTTTACTCGGTTACATGGCCCATAAATGTCGCAGTATCGGATACGGCGGCGTTGGAGCATGACCCATGAGCAATATTCTGTAGAATAATCAATAACTTGGTAGGGGTCCGTTCCGGCAGAAAGGATACAAATGGCGGATTGAGTGTTTTAAGGTATAAACAAGACATGTAAGGAAAAGAACTAATTGAAGTTTCACATACGACGTGTTCTACGGTCTCTTCTCGTTGTGGAATTGTATGACAAAAAGCATTGACGGCTACATAAACGAACTGAGTCTTTGGGCCGACGCAGGTAGGAACATATGTACTTATAAGTCAAGAAGTCGATCCAATGAGATAAAATAAACAAGAGCTGTTTTGGCATATACACCTATTTTGACTGATGGTCTTGAATATTACCTATTTCGTGGTATTCTCAGGTAAAAAATAAACTTAACCTAACCTAAGCTGAGCTATGCCAACTTAACCTGAGCTATGCTAACCTAAGCTGATATCTGTAGTTCTAAGCCGAGATGTGTAGTTCTAAGCCGAGATCTGTAGTTCTAACCCGAGATGTGTAGTTCTAAGCCGAGATCTGCGGTTCTCATGAGAGATATGCGGTTCTAAGCCGAAATATACCGTTCTTGACTAGTTCTGGGACAGAATAATGCTCTATTGGTTCATGAAAGGAGTCGCCTCCGAATATTTCTGAAATAGAAACACGTACGATGACCTAACCCAAGAAAATATGTGGGAAGAGTAGAATGAAAAATTTACATGATTGATTATTTTCTGCGAGCCTAATTTCTGATAAATAAAGCAATCGTTTCATGATGTAAATATCTTTAATTCATGAGCACTTTCGACTGCAATCCGTAAGCAAGATTAATCTTTTTGTATTTACACATGATCTACGCCACACGAACGCTGCCTAAAGTTTAAGATTTTTTCACACAAAACTCTTTAAATTAGGAAGTTAATGACCAAAAATATTTAATTTGTAAAATAATATCAAGAAAATGTAAACATGTCTCCAAATTCCTAAATTTATTTAGTTTATGGCATGATTTATTTATTTATTTTGAGGACATCCGAGTGAAAACATTGTTGCGCGTATTGAACGACAGCTCAGAAGTCGCTCGCTAACGCGAGGCAGATAGCGTTACAAGGATGGGGCAGTTTGGGCTCGTTTAGATTTAGAAAGATTGAAGTCGTACCTAGTGGGCAAAATCGAGCAGTACTGTCAAGACCAAACTGAATACAAACTTAGCCCTTTAACAACAAAAAGGACCATATGGTCCTCTTTCAATGTCTTTGGGAGAATTGTTCTAATAATTAAACAGTGAGCAATATGAGGTTGCTACTAGGTTTGAACGCGGCGGCATGTTACAGCGTCGTTCTTTTGGCTGCCTGGCTCTCAGCGTGCTTCATTGCATCAGTGTACAGACCGTCTTCGTAAGCTTAAACGTAGAAACTAGAAAAAGAAATTCGTCGCTAAAGGGTTAAGACTGAGAAAAAAGGGAAATTGCGGTGAAATGCGTTACGAAATCGAGATCTACCATTTGCAATATGGCGTTAATTTTGATTGTGCTGCCACCAGTAGCACCCAGCGAGCAATTGGGTATACACAGCGTTGTACAGCCGGAACAACGGCAACACAAAAGTTGAAACCTGAAGAACAGGAGATTGGGGACCATGCAGATGACAGAGTAGGAGTGAGACGACCGGCCTTGAAGTTTATACGGAAAGAACGAGGAGCTATCAATTACAGAACTATCATACAAAAATATTATATGAATAATAAAAATGTGAGAAAAGCTGGGAAGAACAGGGTCGCTTTACACACTTCCCTTTCCCTTTATTTACACACTTGGTGGGTCAATAAACCAATAAAAGGGGTGAATGAAGTTTTGCAGAAAATAATAAGAGGATGTTCAGGCCAAGAACAGTTAGAAAAGTTAAAGATTTAAATTTGTTTGAAAGTCATAGTCCCAGAAGAAACAATTCTAAAGACTGATGCAAAGCTCGAGGAGCAAGAGGTGAGCCAATATAGAGTTATTGCATTGGGTAATTTCAATCTTAATGATGGATAGCCAAGTATCAAGAGCTTTTTAATTGATGGGCTATGCTATTTAATTATATAATTACCTTACGCTTCAGCCAAGGCATTTTTAGAGCTTCAAATAGTTTAAAGCTTGAACACCAAGTTGTAAATTTTAATCAATATAATGAAGACAGACTCAGACACAAATTAAAAATAATAAGAAGCACAGTAGCAGCAAGAGGGGAAGATAAATCAAGTGGCATCTGATAGAGTTCAGAACGCTAATATTTCTCTCTAAATGACGATATTAGTTAAATTCACATAAATAAATGTAAGAACAAACATCATTCGTTCTTGCATGTGCAGCCTCACCTCTGAATTAACTGTCTAACAAAAATCGAAATGCCTACCATCATACTTTTTTTCAGCTTCAACGCAGAAACAAGAACAAAAGAAAGATGCAAAATGACCATCCAACTCCACGGGAGGCTCCAGTAGAAATTGTAACGACGAGAGCATTTGGGAAAAATATCCCACATTAAAACAGTCTTGATGGCTCCCTGCTTTTCAAATGACAGCACCTGGAGCTTTAGATTTCGTCAGTTTAAACCTGTGAGGTGTGTAGGAGTACAATTCCAATGCTTGATGCTCTAACTCTTTGAAATGCTCCTCATTTTTGTCAGAAAATTTGAAAACATGCCACACCTCAGAAAAGCTGAAAGAGACTCAAAAATAAGGATAAAATATAAAAATTTACAAATCATATAGTTTCTCGTACATTTCGGAAATGAACTGGTGAACAACAAATTTTCTTTGTAAAGCTTCAAATTTCTTGGCAGCAATCGATGAAGAAGCGTTTTTTAATATCAGCAACACATGTTGAGTTTACTTTTCCCCTGCAGGGTCGCTCTTGTGCTAAGGTTACCAATAAAGGCTCCATAATTTCATTGTGATCAAAATGCGATGCATAATGAATGAAAATCTCACGGCAAACAAGGCAATAAGCATTGCATTAAATATCAAAGCTCGGTATCACACGCAGAACTGTGAGTTGAATTAACATTGCAGGTTTAGACTGAGGCTTGGCACTCTAAGTACAATGTCTTTTAGTTTCTGTTTCGTAGGAGAAATAACTAGGAATTTTGCTTTGCAACATAGCCACTTTAACCATAAAATTAAAATTTCATGCCATCACTGAAAGTTTCAGCTCACTGTTTTGAATGTATGCAAAACCAACCAACCCGTAACTGTGAGCGACTGCACAACTTTATTGTTGGGAGAGTATATTACGAAGCAGCAGCGTAGTCTAATGCAATTGGACCAGTTCCCTCCTTACAGACTTTAATTTGGTGCTCAGTTCGGCTTTGAGGAGTTATTAAGCGTATCGGATTTGCTTACGATGCGAGAGATCTCTTCCCTAAATTAGCGATGGGGATTAAGACGATGAAACAGAAACGAAGTGTTTCAAGTAACTTGAATTTTCTCTAAATCTGCAGCTTTCATGAAATCACTCTTCAGTCTAACCCTCAGACATCTCTTACCTCCGAGCAGACATTGAATATCGTTATCTTACTCGGAGTGAGCGCCTGAAGGAGTAAGGGACTGTCGAGGAACCCAATAGGAGAAAAGGCAATTAAAAGGCAGGATGAGTTTAACAGTTTGTATCTTGTTAGTGCGTAAGATGTTTGAGCCCCATCCTGTCAGCAGACAGGATGGTTGGTTTCTTCTTCGTTCGCTCTGCTGTTGGCTGTAAGTTGAGTTATTCAGGTGATGAGAGTTCTTGGCAGAAATATTGACTTTGGAAGTGGTTGGTAGAGAGTCCGTGATGCAGAGCGTTGCAGCCTCGTTATATAGGGCAGTTACTGGGCTCTGCTGCCTGAGCGTGACCGCTCATTGGTTAATGTCGTGCTTCTGGTCGTAATGAGACCTAGCCTCGTCGCTGGATTCACTTCTTCTGTCATGTTTGCTCATTGGTCGATGTACCTAGCCTCGTCGCGGTACTCGTTTGTAGTGGAGCCATGGGATTCACTACAAGGACTTGAAGTTTTTATACCCTTACATAGAACTCGGTCAAAGTAGCTCAATTTCCTGTTAAATTAAAGAGCGATTCATGAAGAAAGAAAATGATCCTCTCTGTCTCAAGACACCTGGATTTCAGCTCCAGGTTTTTTAAAGACAACTGCGGGTTGTCCGCTTCAACACACACTGCTGTAGCTCAATTTTCGAAAAATATAGCTATCATGGGTAACAGACTAGGTGCAATGCACAGTTTTTGTTATCGTACCAATTTTGCATAACATGAGCTCTGCGAATTATCGATTTGTCATCTTGAAAAAGATACTAAAGGGAAAAAGCAGGACCTTTAGATGGACTTCACCGATGAACTCGTTTCCCTAGAACGAAGAAGACTGTGAGGACAACTAATCAAGACTTATCAAGTTGACAATGGTTTCTACGATGTTACCCTACAGCAGCGTTCTGACAGACGGCAATGTGCGAACTCGAAATTACGGCCATGAATTAATATTAAGAACCCTCACTACATCCCAAAATCTGAAACCTGCAAGTCAAAAATTTGTTTATGCTGACACCATGAACACGTTAAAAATTGTCTCGATAAATATTGGATAAGCAGCCCCCCAGTTCAGTAGAGTATAAATTCCATACCCTGCATTACTCCTGGGGTCTGTGTACATTTGTAGTGGGTTTGCGTGACTTAAATGTTTGCAAGTAATTAAAATGTGCGTAAAATATCTACAGTATGTATAAATGAGATTCATGCATGGGACTTCGGACGACGGCATGGGACTTCGGTATTGAACCAAGAATGGGCCAAACGGCTCGTTCCTATTGCCTTATTCTATTCTATGTGCGTGATTGACACCCTTACGTTAGACGGCATGGGTCTTTGATGGCAACTCATGAACGGACCAAACGGTTCGTTCCTGTTATCATATTCTATTCTATTGGTCGTAAGAAGTACCGTCCCCATACATGTGTTGCATCATTATCACCAAAAAAGATCGGTCTTAGTTTTGTCTGGTCATAAAATTCATTTCAAAAAGTCAGTATCACTCTTTAAATTATTTCTAGCAAGCGGTGATCTTGATTTCCAATGAGTTTCCTTCGACAATTGTGTCTCACTGGGAAATCGTAAATTCAATAATTTCTATTGAAGTCATTACTGAGGGTTCTTTTACAAATTCAAGTCGCACTAGTACGAAGATCGTTTTGAAGTTGTTTTCTAAAGACGAAAAGATGATCTTGACGAGTCTGAAGCATTGAACTGCTATTTGTGAGAATATTTTACAAGGTACAGTAACTCAGGGAAAATGTTCTGCCGTCCCAAACACTTCATTTTTTAAATGTAACATATTTCAAATGTATTATTTACAGTAACATTCATTAAAGAATTGTTATCGTTATGAAAGTTGAGCGGGAAGGAGGAAAAAACACAACATCCATTTTTCAAAGCAAAACGCATTTAAAAAAAAATGAAGTTATGTTGCTGCATCCTGCTTTACGACAAGAGATCGATATCAAATGAGTTCTATTGGGAGAACACGAGTTTTAACGAACGGATTGCAAAATGGAACGCTGGCATGATAGATGAAGCAGACGATCGTTTTGAGCACTGTAAAACTGACTTATGGAGTCCATTTGAGAAAGCCTGAGTAATAAAAGAAATTTTCATACAGGGATTAGGATTGAAAGAGTCCGGCGAAGACAAAATCCAGAGAACAGTACAGTTGGGAATTTCCACATGATATGGGAAATTTATAAATTTCTGGAGATTGCTTACTAGAAGTTATGCATAAATTAATTTGTGCAAGTCTTCGGGAATTTGGTCAACTACTTTATGATCAAGAGGAATGATATTCTACTAGAGGTTAAAAACTTTCATGTATTAAAATGCACCACAATCGTAGAGGGTTAGAAGGAGCAGCAATAAGAATAATTCTGGCTGTTGATCACTCATCAATTTAACCAGTATCTTGAATTGATTTTATGCGTTTTATGTTTAATGAGTGTGTTGACAGAACACAAACTCGATCCAATGGTGCCATGTGAGCAGGTTAAAAAATTTCGAGATTTTATCGCAGAAGCTATTTTTTTCTATTTTAGTCCAGTGTTAAGGGTGCCAGTAGCGGAGCATCTTTACTCACAGATACTGGGTCTCTAAGTTATTTCCTTGATAATGATGTACTAGGAATTGCATCATATGTAGGATTCCTACAACAATACCAGCATGGCTCTCAAACTTGCCAGTAATAAAACAGTTTTGTTCTAACATTTGCAGAAAGTGTCAATACTGCTCCAATGCTTATAGTTTAACGTTAATATTTACAACTATTATATAATTAAGTAAGACTAGACTGGTCAGTTTTTTCTCTTGGTTTCGAAACGTTAATTATTTCACCAAGGAAAAATATCTATCGTTGCTACTATCTGGCTGTGGTGGATGAATAACTGTTCAGTCTGTGCGAGAAAATATTAATAGAACCTTTCACTCATGCAAGTCCATCGTTCTGTCTGCATGCTAGGAACTTTTAAATACGCTCACAAAATGTGATTATTATAGAAATACGTTGAGAGAATTCTGTAAACAGTTCCGAGATCGACAACAAACGAGAGTCGTAATATGAAGAAACTAGAAATTTTTTTTCGTATCTACTACGTAGCTTTGAACACGTTTGAAGTACATGGCAGGGCAACCTGGAGTCAAGAGCAAGCTTCAAGACTGAAGTTGATGAATTACGTAGCAGTTACTTCACTTAAACAAAACACATCGAGTTGCTAGCAGGCGCAGCTTTTCCTGAAGCAGTTTTGGCACACTTTAAGCCGTCTTCTGCTGCTCTAAAAGTGCCATCAACCTTCCTTTAGGATCCCACTTAAGCTTGGTGAGCGCTCTGCTGCAGGCACTTATTAAACGCTCTCTGCAGGGCACCAATGACCGAAAATACAAACGCATTAGGCAGTGGTGTTCACAGCTAGACATTTTACTCAAGTGCATATTTTGAACGAAAGCCTTAGAGCAAGAGGCTCATTTAGTAAAAGTCCTTTTGAATTCTAGACTTGTTTTTGCAAAAGTTTCTCTTTTTACAACATTGCAAAGTGCCTCATCTTCGGTATTTATTTACATATGGTACATTTAATTTGTTAATTTTTATTTACTTTGTTTTGGGAAGCTTTTGAGAAAGGCCTGCTATCAAAGTCAGGAGTGATGGGGGTTCAGTGCCTTGTAACGTGTAACGCGTTTAGTAAAAGTATTACTAAATTTTAACTGTATACGTACAAATGCTTTGGACAACCATGAATAAAATATAATTAATTCTTAGAGTATTTTTATAGGAATGTTGAAACGACATTGTGAAATGAACTATTGAGCACGTCTTCTCGCAACAAAACATCTTTAGCAAAAATCGACGGCGACGGACGAATTCTTAAGTATTGTAGGAGGCTCGACAGAATTGCCAGCACCCTGAGAGAGCCTGTAAGTCTTGTCGAAAGCACTAACCCATTTTTCTTCAGCTCTGCGTAATGTTTTTCTTTTCTCAAACAAGTTGCTTTTCGTAATGTTCTTGTTTTCCTAAGCAACTCTTGAACAATAGGGGCTCAAACACTGACACCTCATTCCCGAGAGAGGATTCCATTCTCATCTGAGATCGACGACAGCATTTTGAGGCAGCGCACTTCCTACAGAAAGCAAGCAGGCATTCCATCAGGGCTTCCACTTAAAGCAGGGGTCTAAACGGGGTCTCAAGACGGAGTCTCAAGACGGAGTCTCAAGACGGAGTCTCAAGACGGAGTCTCAAGACGGAGTCTCAAGACGGAGTCTCAAGACGGAGTCTCAAGACGGAGTCTCAAGACGGAGTCTCAAGACGGAGTCTCAAGACGGAGTCTCAAGACGGAGTCTCAAGACGGAGTCTCTAAACTGGGTCTCTAAAATGGGTCGTAGGCTGTGTGAGGATCAGTGTCAAATTTAGCTCGTGAGCGAATTCTTGAGATTAGTTAAAGGAAATAGATTGAGCAAAAGGACATAAATTGCAAGGAGCACAAGTGTTCATTTGCTGAGCTTGTTTTACCTTCCAATGAAATGCGCCCGCACCAATGAAGTCGCTTGATCAATTATTAGATAATTTAACACGTTGACTCCGATTGCCTGATTGGTGTAAAACTTCACTTTGTACGCATAGTCACTAGAAGGATCTGAAAAAATTACAGAACCTAACTTAAGTGGTACACATACGTACCACTTCGGAGTCAACGTGTTAAACTTAGAATCATTGTAACCAAACGAAAAAGCGGAGTGAGTTCAATTAACCGTGAATTAGGTGATAATATGTACAAATAATTCCCTAACTTAATACTGTTTACTTCGTTCAAAATCTTCATCTAATTTATGCTACGAAGTACACACTTTCAGTAATAAATTGTCAAGTTTCTAACATGGGGTTTAGGTTTTGAAACTTTCCAGATTTTTATAATGAATCCACCCATGCGATTTAAATGGGTAAAATATTCTCAAAACTTGAGAAATAATAATTTAAAATTGGTTTAACACGTTGACTCCGAAGTGGTACGTATGTGTACCACTTAGGTTAGGTTCTGTAATTTTTCAGATCCTTCTAGTGACTATGCGTACAAAGTGAAGTTTTACACCAATCAGGCAATCGGAGGCAACGTGTTAAGTTGACACAAAATTAAGAACACATATACAGATGTAACAGTGTAACAGTTGCTCACCATTTCATGGTAATCAAATCCCAAGCAATCTTTATTTCATGTAAGCAAGATGGAAAAAGTTGCAGGGAAAATGCAGGACAAAGCAAAGTGAATATTTGTTAGGCAAACGACGGCAGACAAATTGTACTAACCTTGTTAGAACTGAGCTCTAACTGGCCAAGATTAATAAACAGAATACACAAGAATATTCTTTCTGCATTCTTTACTGCATTCTTTTTTTGTACTCTGGTGATTTTTTTGTTCTCTGATCTCTATTTTTTTGTACTTTGGTCTGGACGAGGTCTCTATTTTGTACTCTGACTGATAGTTACCATTTGAAAAGCATTGAAAAAAAATCTATGTGAGAGGCGTTACAAAAGTTTATGCATGTGTTGAAAAGGTCTTTTTTGTTCAAATACGAAGCGTTTTTGATTGTGCAAGGGGAGACATAAAACACTATAAATCATATGGTTTTACGATTAGACCCAAAAATGTCCATTTGTTAATTACCTGCTTTGATAATTACTCATTGTGTGAACCAAGTTTCTAAAAATGCTCAACAGTGAGAAAAGGTCATCAAAATGTAAAACTATTTTAGTAAATTCGTGACGCCTGAAAAATGCTGTAGCATTCACGGCGAAGATTAGCAACTAATTCTTTTAATCTATTTTAAATTAGTGCAGCAGAGGGATAGTCTCCAGAGGGAATCATTCAGGCAGAGTTAATTGAGGTCTATTCAGTTGCAAAGCCATCAAATTAGTGTACATTCAAGCCTTGTTATTGATCATAATGAAAGTCATAATCTAAGATTTGAAGCGATTATACATGCAGGAAAATGTCCATAAAAGTTGCTAAAATCACTGACCAATATTGCATATAGGGAGGGAATTGTTCTAAAAACACTGCAAGTAGCGAATCATGCAAGTAATGTCAATGAAAAGAATAGCTTCTGAGCGTAAATGTGAGCAGGTATCGAGCGAAAGGGTAGGTCAAAACTTGCTGTCATTAGCCAGTCCAGCCACTGGCCTAACAGTGCTCCTGGTATTGCGCGCAATGCAAGTTTAAACCTGTAATTACGCAGAACTATTATGGGCAAGCTATAATTGCGAATGTCGGCAGCTTCAGATGGAAATAAGACATTTACGAAGAAATTTCAGATTTTCAGATATGATAGAAAAAATCTGTTTCAAGATTTCTTGTCGAGTAGAAATTGTCAAGATTTATCAGCAAATTTGACGTTGCAGATAATACACAGTACAGTATGAAAAGAATGTATGCAAAAATCAACCGTTATGAAGGCAAAAACTAACGCACATGAATGAAAAAAATCCTCAAGAGGTGCTGTTGTTGAATAATTTTGAAGTTAACTAGTTTTCGTACATAATTATTATTTCCCAGCAATAACGACTTAGTTTCATCCTGCCAGTTATGGACTGGCCTTCCCTGCATGTAGTTAAATAGCACCGATGTACAGGGTGTCCATAAAGTCTCTTATAAAAGTCTCAAAGTCTCAACAGCACCTTTTTCACAAACAGAACCCCTAAAACACACAAATGCAAAATGTGATTAAAAACTTAAATAAACACTAAATAGAATAAAAGAAATCTGAATAAAATATCTCATCAATTGCATTTGTAATAAATTTTTTAAATGGTAAAGAGATTTTATGGACACCCTGTATTGTACTTGAGTTATGGAATGCTGTTGCTTGTAGCTACGCTGCAAACAATGAAATTTTGCACACCAACATTTCGTTTGAAACTGTTCTTGACCGCTGCAATGCATATAAGAATCACGCAGAGGACACAAGATGCCACATATTTGTTGTTCTTTCTAGTTATGTAAACATTTATTCATAGAAACCATTTTGACTAGGACATTGCCCATTTCTACCAAAACAAGTTGGAATAAGCCACAAAACTACAAGTTACGCATTAAAGCGTAAATTGATCTTAAACTTAACATTTACCTTGCCTGGAAGGTGAGCCTTTGGGAATAAAGTGCTGAAGACTGCAAATCAGAGATGCTTTTCGATGAAACCCAGGTTGAGCTTGAAAAACTTCTATGTTACCGTGAGAGAAATTTCAGGCTCTAACTAGAACAAGTCAGGGCCGTTTTTGGAACAAAACACTGACACTATTAACACTTTTTAAGGATCAGGTAGCTTCATCATACCAGTAGTTTTTAGGTCCGCAAGAACACTAATAGGGAAAAACAAAGGAAATAAAATTGACACATTACGGCAAAGAAACTATGAAACGATGTAAATATACAAGTTCAATCATTTCAACACGGCTCATGAACACACGCACACACGCTCTCAGTACGTAGGAAACCTAGCGACTAAATTCCTTCGTTCCTACTTCCTAACGATTGTGCGCAGCCAACCACATGATTGGAACGCGTATACAAGAATAGTTTCGGAATGAGGTTGAATACGCTTCCGTATCATAGATACCCTGAATACAGGAAAGCACGTTACATTCTATTTTATTTGTTGCAGGAAGGCACACAGAATAGAAATAAAATTGATGATACGCTGTAATTCCTAAAGACAAGTCAAAGAAGTGTATTTTTGTACAAATGGAGACACACTAAAGTGAGAAATTTATATTAAGTTAAAACTTTCACGGAAATTGTTTCTAAAATGTCTTATAGGGTTTGCATTCGAGTGTGGGAAAATTAATTCTGTGTAACTTCTTCAAATATTTCGGAGCTAATCCTCGAGTAATTACCAACGCCAAGTCAAAATATATACATCAAAATTCAAGTTTATCTAAAATAAAATCCTCCAATCATTTTTTGAAAGTTAAAGATTCAAGTCATCTACATACATTTAAAAATTTGTATCAATAAAAGTACGATTGTTTGAGTTAGTGTTCTGCTGTTCAGTTAGAACTACGAGGGGTGAGAGAAGTGAGTTAGATTCTGCGAAATCCAAGTTCACCAGACAATAGTTTATCAGAAGTTCACTCCTTTCTCTAATTATTACACTATTTTACAATAAATGCACAGTACGAATTACACAGAAGGAGATATTACTAATAACGGGAAATTGTTTTTCATTTCACTGCTTGGCTTTTAAATTTTTTAGGAATGTTTGCGCATTTTGACACTCGGCCGGTGACCCTGGCCTATGATACAAACTAGAGACTTCAGTCTCAACCTATTTCCCTCCTCCTATCCTCCCTCCCCCCAAACCTCCCCCACACCCTTGAATTTCCTCCCCCCCTACCCCCGCATCACCAGCTTTGCAAACTACAAGATACAAACTAGGGCTCCCACATGCAACGATGCTGCATTATTTCATAGGTCTAGTGTGTATTTAAATTGATATGAGGTGTGCACGGTTGACATGTCATTTACCTCTTTTGGGCTGCAAAAATTACAATCATTTATGCTAACTAGGTCAACGCTGTTCCTATGAGAATAGCTGTTCTGTCCACAGCAATTGCCTGGCAATAATTATTGCCAGGTAATATGATGGCAATTGCCTGGCAATATGATGAGTATCCGATGTGTATCTCACATCGGATACCCATCATATAATTGCCTCAGCAGTTTGGACGTACACATTAGATACTCATCATATAATTGCGTCAGCAGTTTGGACGTACACATTAGATACTCATCATATAATTGCGTCAGCAGTTTGTGTGTCATGGATGTAAGTCTGAGCCGAGAATAAATAAGCTGTTCGATGAAAGTTTAAATATCCTTCTACTTAATTACACGTTAATTCGATGGTTCATTTGTAAATTGAATGACTAGAAAATTGGCTGTGATTTCAACTGTTGTGAAATGCTGCGCTAGACAAGTAAGTCTTGGGAAAGTTACTTGTGCATTACCTTTCCTGGACTTATTTGTCTAGCGCAGCATTTCACAACAGTTGAACAGAAATCATAGCCAATTTTCTAGTCATTTAATTTACGAATTATGATTATGATTGTCTGTAGCTCATTTGAAAAAATGCAAGGCAAATCGTAAATAAAATGAAATTCAAATCCCATAAAAATCACATAAATAAAAATGAAATTCCACTTGAGAGTTAATGTTTTGTTGAGTTTATTTGGCTCATTTCTTTTTAAAAAAGTATCATTCTCGATTCAAGCCCCGTACGTTAAGAACGATGTATTTTATGTTTATCCTGCCACAGGAATTTAGTATTACGTAAGATAACATTAAAAATTTATTCCAGTTTTTCATGTTTACATTCTCTCAATAAAACTCAAATGATTTCGCACTGTTATAATTGATTTTACAAATCTTTTTTTACAGTCAAGACAATAAAATCGAACAAGATTCAAAAGTACTAAAACTGAAAACATTGAATCTCGGTCTTTTTACGGAAGTAAAATAATAACAGTGCGTATAGAAAACTCAAGTGAACTGTCTTTTATCTATTTTGAACGAATGAGGAAAGCAAATTTAAAGGAATTGATCGAGCGGTACATTCGACCTATTTTTCTACCTGTCCATATTTTATTTTCTTCATCCATGTTCAGTATGCACCCTGCAAAACTTTTTACGTTCATTGTTCATTACAATAAGAGAATAAATCCACCTGGTTGATGGCTTGTAAGAATTTTTTTTAATATTCAAGCGACGCTTCTAAGTTTTTCTGTTCATTTGAACTGGGATATGTACGCCGATTAAACCTTTTAAGCCTGAAAAAATTATTCACATTTTTAACTATTAAAAATTAGAAAACTCGGTATGTAGTTGAAAATTATTCGAGCTTCTAAATTAGGAGTCATTTAGAAATTGCTATTAAAATTTCTATTGATCCTAGGATATACCTATTCAAGTTCTTTCAATAGAGTTACATTGTTGCATAATTTTTTCAAATGTGTTTTCAAGATTTCTTGAAACTTCATTGTTGCCATCTAATGCCAGAATATTGCCAAATATCCTGTTTGAATTCCCCCTTAAAGGGAATTACCAAAATGAACCCTGGTACAAATTGAAAACACCAACACTTTATTTTAAAAGAAGTTATACCTACAATTTCATTTTTTGCATGTTTCACGTACATGCAAGCTCAAAAATAAACATTTTGAATTCAATCATAAAATTATAACTACAACCTTTAACAAAACATTTCATGTCGATTACAATCTGCCAAGTCAAAGAAACAATAGCGTTAGTTTTTTTCTTTACAGTATTTTCCGTTGGAAATTTATACCAGCTTTATTTGTTCAAAGCTTTGTTTCACTCTCGTATTCCTATGCGTAATTTATATCTTAAAAGAAAACATTTTTAAAGCGTTACAAATACTTATGTATTCGACCCACTGTTGGTATCTCGACATCAAGTGTGAGAAAACAGCCTGACTCAAGTCAGGATTTACCATAACTGAACCATACTCGCTCAAATGCAGCCCGACATCGAGTCAAGTTAATGCTTATTATGATTTAATCTGAAATAAAATATATTGGTGTGTAACAGACATCTAGATGAGTTTGCAGGACAAGCTTCAAAACATGCATACAGATACTCAAGTTATAAAAATACCTGTACGGACCAGATAAGTATTACTTTAAAGCTTTGTGATGTATTTGTAAGCTTTTAAAGTGATTCAAGCATATGTACAATCGGAACATCTTCAGTAGAGGTAGACGACTGATAGCAGAGCTGGTTTGTATTGCCTACGAGCTCGTCTCCCATGCAGGATGATATCAAGAATGAGGTATTCTTTTCGACTGAAATTTATGAGTATTATAAAGGGCTAGACTTTTGTGTGAACTACTATTTTTGTTGCAGTAGAAACTCATAACTGCTTTACCAGCTATAAAAACCTTCTCAACTGTCTGTGAAACAGAGGATAGTTTCACTCGAAGAATTATGTCAAACAATTATAACTATTTTGTAGATTAAATGTACAGAAAGACTGATTACACCTGCATTTAAAAACTTCGGAAGAAGTCTTTATTTGACTCCGACTAATTCAATTTACATCCTCACTATTATTATTATTTTTTTAAGTATATTAACACTCTGTACGTGGACCCATGGAGACTGAAACACTGGACTATTATGTTCAGAGCCTTGGATATTATAATCAATTTAAATCCCATCTTGTCGCCGGCGGTCATGGAGTCAGGTCTTTGGAAACATTCAAACATAGCACAATGAGCAGAACACTACACACAGAACCTCCAGCCAAAAGTCGCGATCACAGCAATACTCGTCTAGCTACACCTTACAAGGCGTCGAAGGTACCTTCCTTTCTGCTGGCCTCCGTGCCTGACTCCATCCAAACAAGATCTAAGTTTACAAATTTTTTTGTAGCGAGGGAACTTGGCAGTTTATATCTGCGAACTTTTTATGACACTCGAGTTTCGCATAGACTAGTGTTGAGCTTGGACTTAATCTTTCAAATATATTTTAGACATTCTCAGTCTGAGTGGAAACCAGCGGAGTCCGTAGATGCATGTTCTAACTTTCAGCGTTGGCGGCATATCAAATTATCGTCATTTTCTGACACCAATGATTGCTGCCAGTCACAGTACGGAAAATGTGCAGAATTGGCATAGCTGATTTAGGTTAATTGCTTATAGAGTAATTGAACTGACATGTTTTTTGGGCAAATAAGAATAGCTGGTGCTTATTCGACGAAACAACACAGTTTATGACTATACGAGTACAATATGATGTTTCAATGTGAATACAGTTTTTTACACGCAGGCAGAACGTCATTTCGCTACCAGACGGGAAGTATCTTATTTCTTCCATGGCATTATTTCCCCTACACCACCATCACTGCCAACTTAGTTCAAAAGTTAAATTCTCTCCACAATGGTTGAAGGGTACGGATAGCATGAGCTTTCTATTTGTTTCCAAGAATCAGTCCAAAAAAATAGTCACCAGAATTTCCCTTCCTTAATTGCAAGAGAGGTGAAGGTCATGATTTTGATCCTGAGCCTGAATCGTGACAATGACGGCAGTTTTTCGTAAGGTCATGACTCGAGGCAGTAACACTTAATTCGTGGTGATGATGCACCTAGTTTTGCCCTCGAATGTTTTGCAGGAAATTGTTTAGGTTCAACTTCAAACTCACGACTTATCACGTAGTCTGAAAGACTTGTCACAACTTGTCAGGTTGCCCAAGAAACTTTTCATGACTTGTCAGGTGGGGCAAGAGATTTGTGACTTGTCAGGTGACGTAAAAGACTTGCCATGATTTGTCAGGTGTTGTGAGAGATGGTCAAGCTGGAAAGTGCAAGTGATCACCTCTTCCTCCGCACTTATGCTTATGTTTCTCAAGAACGACGTCGGGGAGTCACGCTCAGTGCGTAGACGAGATCCGTTACGTATTCTACCGTCATGGAATGGAGGGGACACTTCACTGCCTAATATTGTAATTATTGTCATTGCTGATGAAGGACATGGGAAGGTGTAGGACTCCATATTCGTAAGTCGACTCTGCCCGCGTCCCATACTTTGCACGACTAACTAGGTAAACCTTGGGCAAATACTACCCCACTATAAAATACTCACTTTAAACTGTTAAAGCCTGCAAAAAATCGCCTCTCACGAGCGACGATTTTGGGTCGCTTCCCTATCAGGCTTTAGGCCGAGCTTCGTTCGCGTCGCGTCAGATCAAGCGTTAAATTTAATAGCAAGCAAAACTTGATTGCTGCCTCAGAAAGTCTGAACGTAAGAAGAAGAGAATCGCGTCCGCTTCAAGGCACCTAACTTTTCCAAGTTCGCCATCCAAAGCTAAAGTTACTCATTATATTGGTCGGTGAAGACGAATTTCCGTTGTCAGAAAATTTTCAAACGCTACGCAAGACGAATTTCTCTCGAGTTCGGATACTTCGCAGAACGAGTCTACACTCCTGACAAGGAAATGAAAATATAATGAACAAGGGTTCTTCTTTCTCAAATAATTGATTTCAGAGTCATTGAACTTAATACTGTAGCTAGTTGTTTGCAGACCCTTAGATCAAATCAAAATGAATGTAAATCATGAGCATTTTATAATCTAGCTAGTAGTCCAGTACGTGAAAAGTTCCCGTGTTTTTTAACAAATTGACTGCATCTTGTTGTAGTTCTACTTTTTCTTTCGTTTGCTAGTTGCTGCTGCCCTTCCAAAAGAGTTTCCATACTAAATGAGAAGAAGGTGAATAACGAGTAACCATCGTAAAACTTATGATGAGTCCGTGCAGGTTGTCACGGTTTCTGGTTTGAGTGACAAGTAATTTCGGAAGCAAAGACTGGGACATTATGTGTTAGTGTTGAGTTATAAATGTGGATCAATTACTTTTTTTATTAAATTTTACATATTGTTGCTCCCTGTAGATGAGTGTTTTTGTCCAAATTCATCACAATTTTCTTAACATCTGTATGGCACACACATACAGTACTTGTTATATCATATAAAGTTTTTCGAAGAAAAGCTCTGCTCCCCCGAGTAATATTTTATTTTTAGATACTGCATTCGTAGCACTCGCAATGGACAAATTTTCAGTACATTTGCCTATATTGTTCGCAATAGGCAAGTGAATAACAGAGAAATTACGAATGTCTCTGACAATTTTACCGCACCAAAACAACTCCAAAAAGTGCGGCGTCAGCGCATGCCGTCGACTCGCTCTCTTTTCTTTACGATAACGTTAAGTTTAATGCACAATTATACGCCAAGTCTTTTCACAAGCTTCCGGACGAAGCTCATTTGTTATGGCTAATAGCCAAGCTGATGACCTCAAATACCCTCACTCAAGAGCTAGAGCTTCATTACCCAGCAGGAACAAGCGCTGCTCTTTGATGAAAACTGCACAATAACAAACGCCTATGCATCGCAAAGTACCTCATTTTGAATCTTTTCTTGCAGACTGATGTTCAACTACGATTGCCCCAGTGATGTAGCCGTGATCATGGAGTTCAGGAATGCTTTCGCTCAACTTTTCATGAGTACAAAGCCTATCCAATACTGATAAATGTACATGTCTCGTATGTATGGGAATACCCTCATTTAGTAACTCAATATATACATCGATCTGAACCCAAGGGTTATGTGCTTGGAGCCTTTACGGGAAATATTGAAACTGTGTGTTTGTGAGAAACGAAGTAAAATATATATTTTTTAAAACAGTTCTACAAGGTGACCTGGGAAAAGTTAAACGAGATTTATTTTTATCAGTATCTAGAATATAAAAACAAAGTAGAATTGAACATCTGTCTTATGCATGCAATTTGTACTCAAGATACGAACACACAATGATAAAATGTTGGTTAACTTTTTTTTAGGATCATGCTGTCTCACAAAAACATTTCTTCACAATTATGTATTCTTTTAGATGATGCAGTGAGGAAATTTTTAGTGATCGTTAGACAGCAATGTCTGTGTTTATCAGTACTTCACTGATATACTTACTGCTTGTAGACAAGCATTAATTGCTAGGTCAAGATCCACGCAGACATGATACCAGATTACTTGGCTTTAATGGGCTGAGTTACAAACCTAGGACAAATTCTTGAATTTCGTGACTAACTTTTAGACTCCTTTTATTGTCAGGTAGATGAAGTATTTCAGTGAGACAGTTCATACGAAAACTCACGAATTTGAATTCAAGTGTGCCAGGTGTCAGAATTCAATAGAATACAACATTTAAACATTTATATCGAAATTGGAATGTTACATGATGTTTTTACTAAAAGTATTGCTGACATAAATCAAAAAACTCGTGGCATTATATGGTTGTTAATCTTATTGACTTACAAATAATGAATATTCCTCCAAAATTAATCTGTTACTGGAGATTAAAACTGACGCCTTTCCGTAAATAATGCATGGTAATAAAGGACCATAACTAACATAAAATAATTCATCGTGCAAAAAAATAATATGGACTCATTGAATGAATTCTTACCCGTGAATAAAAGTGGAACAGTTTAAGAAAATAAGTGGTACTGTACACAGGTATACATTTCATTCTGTGCTCATTTGCCAACTTTTTAATTGAGGCTGCACGATGAAATCATGTTTATTTACATGTTCATTCTTTGCAATGTTCATTGTGTGGGAAATATAGACTGTCTACCTGAATTACGGCGAATAATTACATGAAATTTAAGTGATGATAGCAATATTTGACCTCCACAATTTTTAAAAAAAAGCAGCAAAATTTTATTCTTTTTTCTCTACACCTTAAAAATTTAAACAAATTTTTGATTAATTTAATTTTCTATTAAATTTCTTCAAGAAAAATCTGATGACACAATTTGCTTGAACAAAGTTGATGTGATTACTAACAAGAGATAAATAAACCAATCAATTTGCTGTTAGTATGAAAGATTTGTTACAAAACTAAAGTTACACGACATTGTATTGAATTTGACACGCAAAAATGAAGACGATGAACGTCCAACTAGAGAAAATTGAAAATATGTTTATCAAATCCTCAAAAAAGAAAGTAATTTTACAATAAACAAATTTTCAGATTCTTAAGGTGAAACAGGTTTCTGAGTTCTGGACATTGCAGGTTGGAAAAAATTAGAAATACGATGAATATTACTGGATGATTACCTTTAATACATGATCATATGAATCACCTGATATACGCTTAAAGTCAGCATGCCAAAACTTGGGGAGAATCTCTACGAAACTGACAAAATACAGCCCTTCAAAATAAATTGAAAATCACAGACTAGTCTACAGGAGTCTTAGCAATAAATAGTGAATAAATAGGCAGTCTAGATCTAGTGTGGCCCCTGAACTGACATCAACTCATAAGTCTAGACGAGTTGAGCACCACTAACATATCTGAACAAAGTGATATAAATGACAGCAGCACCGACAGGTCCGATGTTCAGATGTTGTGTGAGTGCAGTGTTGCTGAAGTTCTCTGATTTCAAACTGGATTCTTCCGATCATCCAAACAAAACACCTCACCTCACAACGCTAGGTTCAGATATTTGTTGTTTAGTTCAATACGTTAGCAATATATAAAAAATGGAAGCGATTAATTTCAATTTCTCAACTACGAGGTAAAATATGCAACAGTCAAAGAGAATAATTCTGTAAGTACACACCACTTACCTACTCTGTCGAGCAGCTTATAGGGGAAATTTTAATTGAAGTAACCCTTGAAAATTTCTGCAGAAAAGAGAATACGATCAGCTCTGCCATGGCGAAATATTGATCGTCACGGATGGCCACAATTGGCAGTTTTGTCCCGTAACCCAACCATGAGCAAAACCTGATCTTCATACTCAGGCGGGGAGCGTGATTTAACGTCATCTTGCCAAATTGATACATTGTGGAGCACGGTGGCCTGATTATGCGCACTTGGGGCTAGTGCAAAAAGAAAGATAATCTCTGTAGTGAACGCCCTATTTTCCAGAAAATGAAGATAAAGCAACAGCAGAGACCTACATCTCACATTTACGGTCATATTTTCAGGGATGCGTGCCGTAGTATCACTGTTAACACAAGGCTGGGCGTGCCCTCTATCATTATTTCTAATTAGGCATCATTTCAAGGTCATTAGCGTACAGTATGCATAGAAGCAGTGGTACTAACTTCAAGATTTGCTGGTGTGATGAAGTATATTTTGGTTCTTTTGTTAAAACACTTCTTTGATATGTTAAATGGATGTATGTATATCAGTTAATTACTAGTTAGTAAAAATCCTTTCAGTCCATCTGGATATGTGTAATGCTTCCTCCTTATTCTATAATAATAAAACCTGAGTCCACATACACGAAAATATACGAAACTACTTGTACTTTCAGATACCAACCCCGTTATTCTGCCAATAGTTTTTCTATAACCTACTTGCCTAGAACTTTCTCTGTTAACGAAATACTGTTCTCTTTAATTTGCTGCAAAGTTTTTTCTTTGATTGATCGAAAGTAATCCAAAAACTTGATGCGTCTTTGAGATATGATGATGGTCGATGCAAAATTTGCTGCATCGGTTACTTTCTGGCATTTGTACTCAGATGCCAGAAAGTGTTTTTAATAAAGTCCCTCTAAACTCAGACTTTAATTCACAGTGTACATGCGTTCTCTGAACACTTGCTTACCCAACGACTTCCTTCAGAAGCAACGTATTTTAAATATTCTCCTAAGATACCCAGCTTACATATTTTTTATCAACACTCAACATTTAATATCCTCCTAGTAACACCATGCGATTAATATTATCTTGCATTACCCTCAATACCCTACCCATACCTACCCTCAATACCC